>VMDO01006318.1:47500-101622 GCA_007922755.1 Pedetes capensis
GGGAAGGTGCAAAGAGTATAAGAAAAGAAACTTGTGTATCATGGAGGAAGCTAGTCAATTTTTGCTTTCCACTATAAGCAAAAAATAGAATGCCCAAGAACTTGAACCCAAACTGCATGTAATATTTTATTCTTGTTTCCTTCATCATCATTCCACTTAGATAAAAAATATTTAGTAGCAGCAATTTATGTAAAGCAAGACAAGAATCAGAATGGTATTAAATGAGGGGGAAAAAGGAAAAGGAAAAGTAAACCAGTTCAGCATGCCTAAGCAGTTTTGATTGACGGATATAGCTTACTGTCAAAATGGGGAAAAAATGTTTATTTGAAAACCACAAAAATTACACATGAAAATAGTTGAAACAAGTAAGGAGCTAGGTATAGGTTTTATGTTTTCATCACAGTCTTCAGAGAAGCAGTGTACAAAATATTTTAAAGTAGAAACTGGGGATGGGGATACAGCTTATTGATAGAGCCTTTGTCTAGAATGCATGAGGCCCTGGGTGCAATGCTCAGGACAAAAAACAAAGTGCTACCACATAGAATTCTGAATAAATATTGTTCATCAGATTTAACAGGCAGTTAGATAGAAAGGCAAATGGTAGCATCACAAAATAGGATTTGATTGTAGAGCCATATTGTCAAGTACTAAAGATAAAAAAATAAGATCAAAATTTGAAAATGATGATGGAATTGCAGTATTATGCCTAGTGGATGGGCAGGGTCAATGAACATTTGAATGAATTAATATTTCAGATAAGACAGTATTTAACAATTTAACCAATAAGAATACACACATTAAAGGAAGAATGTGATCACTTAGCTCCTAAAAGTCCACCTCTCCAATCACTTTGGCATACTGCTGTTGTTTGTTGTTAGGTGCCATCTAGTTGGTGTCCGACTCATAGTGACCCTATGTACAACAGGTGAAACACTATTGTTAGTGCTTCCCTGCTGTTCATCAGATTTTCAATGGTGGATTGATTTTTGGGGGTGGGTTGCCAGGTCTGTTTCCCAAGCCTACAGCACCTGGTGTCTCCAGGCAGTCTCCCATCCAAGTTACTCACCAGGCCCGGCTCTGCTTAGCTTCTGAGATCTGATGGGATCAGGTGCCACAGTGCTATGGCTGCAGGCCACTTTGGCATATAGTGAATAAATATTTGTCTCTCCAGTTTGCTTCTGAAAGCTTTAAACATTTTATTTTCCTGTGTGGAAATGATAGCTGTTTTTAGAAAAGTAACTGAACCTATTGAACTTTGGAAATAATTTGTTAAATTTATTGTACACAAATGTGTTTCTCTGTGATTTATTTTGCATCTTCACACAGAATCATCCTGTGACTCACATTTCCCTGTTCTGGACTCATGCTCCTGGGAAGAGGCTCAGCTATCCTCTCAGCTCTATAGAAATAAACAGGTACGTGCAGGTGTCAGAACAGGAAAATGGCCATCTTCCATGTACCCCATTTCCCATCGAGTCTTCCTGTCCTTTCATAATGACTTTTTCTGTTTTAAATTTATGTTGACTCAGTTTAGAACCAAAGTGAGTATATGCCAAGAAAGACATAAAAGTTAGATGAACAATGTCACGGAAACAAAACAAAACTCCACTTTAAGAAGACTGGCAATCAAACTCTCACTTTAACACATTCTAGCTGTATGACCTTTTGATTTCTCCTTTTCTTCATTATAAAATTAGAATATTTGTCCAGCACATCTTGGAGGGTTGATGGATAGAACAAATAACATCGTGTGTGATAGCATTTTTAAACAATAAACATAGCTAATCACTGGCAGAAGAGATATGATTCTAAAAGTTTTTCATAAAGATTGCTTCACTTTCCATGTTTGGTTTCTTGTTGCTCCCGAAGAGTAATTTAATCTAGTAGACATACAGGCAGATCAATCTGAGGCTGGGAGAAGCCAACCCATATCTTTTGTTATTATTTTGTCAAATATGCAAGTAAAGAGCCCAGCCAAACCTTTCTAAACACCCTTTTCTATATTTAAACAGTTGCATGCAGATCATTTCCCTTCATACATACCTAACTCCCTTGTGGTTACAATTTTAAAAGTCATATAATCCCTCCAAGTACTTTGTAATGAAAAACTCAGAACACAAAACTGAACAATCAAGTGGTGAGGGGTTAATTTAGCTCTCTGAGGACAAGTGTTCCATAAAGTGGTATTTATTAAACAAACAGAAAAATAATCAATTTAAGAAGGTTGAGGAGCAGTGGCATTATTATAAGTTTACAAAGTCAATATAGTGAAGCAGACTTCACCATTGTCTGTTTCTTGCAGCTCCAAGATACTCTGGTACAGAAGGAAGAAGAACTTGCTAGGCTACATGAAGAGAATAATCACCTCAGACAATACCTGAATTCTACTTTGGTGAAATGTCTGGAAGAAAAGGCCAAGGTGTGTAACAATCTTTTATACACTCAGGACAGTGATTTGAGAAAGGAGTCCATTTATGTAAAACTCCCTGATTAAAGAAATTGTTTAAGAATAATAGTTAAGTGGATTGTGGAAACAACAGAGGTTAATCAAATAGAGAATTAGATGGATAGAATACTGGAGTAGAAATCAGGTCTAAAAAACTCAGTTGTGTTGCTGGGCCCCGCGGCACATGCCTGTAATCCCAGTGACTTGGAAGCTGAAACAGGAGGATCTTGAGTTGAAGGCCACAGTCAGCCTGCATAACTTAGCAAGACCCTGTCGAAAGAAGAAAGAAAGAAAGAAAGAAAGAAAGAAAGAGACAGAGAGAGAGAGAGAGAGAGAGAGAGAAAGAAAAAGAAAGGCAGGAGTTCTAGGCTTGCAGCTCAGTTGTTGAATACTTGCCCAGCATGAGCAAGGCCCTGGGTTCAACCCCACAGTGCTGAAAATAAACAAACAAACTCAATTGTTATAATTATCTGTGTGACTTTACCTAAATAATCTCACTTAGAACCTTGGTTATCTTTATCTTGATCTGTAAATAGATAGCAATTAAGTACATGCAATTTTATTAACTTTTACTCTCATTTTTCCTGCACTTTTAAATGACCTGTTTTAAACTCAAGGATAAATAGTTGACCTGTAGTCTCTTGTTTTTCCTTTCTTTGGTTTTATGTATTTTATTATGTATTTGCCCTTATGTTATCCTTATTGCTCTTATCATTGATTTTTACCTTACTTCTAGAAAAGCTACCTTATTTGATATTATTTAATCCAATTGATGGTGTGTCCCGCTACTCTTACTAAAGATAACAGTTCAGAGAAGAAAGGCCACAGGATTTAATTCCTTTACAATTCAGTTAGCTTTTATTAAAAAGGAATACATCTTACAGTTATTAATCTGGCTCCTAACTCTAGCCACTGGTCCATGAAAAAGACATTATTAAATTATTAACTGATATTAATTAGACAGTTTAAATGTTTTCCAAGATTTAGAATAATCTAATAACATTTCTCATGGGGGTGCTTGAAAATTAATGAAATACAATGAGGTTGTAGTGTATAGTGTTTAAGTTAGAGGTCCTGTCTAGATTCAAATAAATGGCTTAGGTTTAAATGTAGGAAAAGGGATCTTCAGCAAGCCACTAACATGTCTGTGCCTTACTTTCCACATTAATGGAGTGTTCAATAGCATCTATATCCAATGAGATAATAGTGTAATCAATGATTTATAAATATAATAAATGATTATTTGTGAATGATACTTCAATAAATGATAATTGCTATTATTGTCATCATCATCATAATTATTACTGCCTTGAGTTGAAGTCTTAAAGAAATCATCTGCTATTTCAACTTTCAAAAACAAGAATTAAAATTTCTAGGTAAATAGCTTGCCATGGACTTTGCTTTACAAATAGAAAGCAATCCAATCAGTTTTATTCCTACGTGGTGATTAAAGAAGAAATATAATCAATTTTCCTAAAGCATTAATTAGTAAATATTCAAACTATAATTTTCAAATATCACCTCTCCAGAAATTTCTATCATCAGATGAGTTCTCCAGAGTATGTGGAAAATTCAGAAAGAGGAAGAGGAAAACCAAAGAGCAAAGATACCCTCCTGTTGAGATTCCCCAGCCCAAAACTGCCAAGAGAAACCTCTCTGGCGAGTTTGCAAACTGTAAAGAACAGCCTGGGCCCCCTGTGGATCCCTGGGTCCTTCAAACACTTGGTTTGAAAGATCTCAACACCATTGACGACACCTTATCAGCTAACTACAGTGCCTTCTCCTCTCATCCTGGAAAAGTCCCTAGTACCTACTCCCAGTTTCCTGATAATGCAGTTGACTATGAAAATGTCCTTCAAGAGCACCTGCCCATTGACTCTGGAGGTGAAAGAGCACCTCTCTTGCCCGGCACTGCCAGCCAGGGGGAAGATTTTCACTACTTTACTCAACATTCAGATCCGGCAATGGGGGTGCAAACTCTTCTCTACCACACTGCTGATGTGTCACCCAACAAGACAGAGGTGGCCTTTTCTACATCCCTGAGCCCTCACTGCAATGTGAAAACTCATTCCTTCCAGCAGGGACAAGCCTTTGTGCGTCGAGATGAGGAGGGAGGCTGGAAGTTTACCTGGGTTCCTAAGCAGCCTTAGAGACGTCTCTTCTCCCACAGCACTGCCAGGAACTCTGTTTACAAAGACTTGTCTTGCACTTGAGCCTGACCATGTGGAACACAGAAGCCTTTGACCATGCTGTCCTCTGTCACTTTACATATACCTCTCAGTTATGACTTAAATCTGCAGGGAATGTCTTCCAAGAATCCATAATGAAAGGCATCTGCTCTTCTTTTCATCTAAATTTGACTTGTTTACACACTGGCACCTGTTGTTGACTTCCTCTCTCTGCCCTATATATGAAAAGGTATTTTCCAATCACTTTCTTCATGACCTAGTTACATTTTCCAGTTATGACCAGGTTAATAGCTTTTCTTCTTTCATCAAGTAGTTTAAAAGTTCAAAGTCCTTTTATTTTTTCCCTCTTGTGCTCATCTTTATTTCTGAAAGCTGACTTAGAATAAGCCACATTATTGCTTCAAGTACTTGTTACTCAATGGTCAAATAGTAGAAACAAATGTCTGCCCATCACCACCACTGAAGACATACTATGGGTATGCGTAACATCATGTCTGGGGCAATTCAGAAAGTTGAGTATCCCATAGTAATGTTGGCAAAACACCTCTTAAAATAACTGTAACTCCACTGATAAGCAATAGAACTAACATTGTTAGGTACCATTGAGTTGGGACCGATTCATAGTGACCCTATGTACTTATTCATAGGGTTTTCAATGGCTGATTGTTTTGGGATCATTGCAGGAGTCGGCTGCATATCCTCCCATTTTTATGGTGCTGGGGATCAAACCTAGGGCCTCAGAGAGTGCAGAGTGGTACTCTACCAACTGAGCTAAACCTTAAAATGCCCCAGGTGGTTGCAGTTCCTTTTGGCACCTGGCATTATTTAACAAATAGGGTTCACATAATATCTTTGAGGACTTGTGGTAACAAAACTTAACTACACAGATGGTAACAAACTTCTTTCGGGAAGTATAGTCTAGCCTACCTCTGTCAGTGTCTCATTCATTCCTTCATTCATTCAGTCATGTACTCATTCTTTCATCCATCAATCTATACAAAATATTTGATCCACTTTGTATTAGGAACCTTGATATGGGGTGGTATAAAATGTCAACAATTTAGACACTATGCCTACATTTGTGAGGACTATACCTATTTATCTTTTAACCTTGAATGGGCTACTTCCCTTGGTGAAAGTTCAGTTTTCCCACCTGCAGCATCCAGAAGTTAGACTAGATAATCACTAGCATTCTATGAATTGAGTCTGGATCCCATCATTTTTACTCTAATATGACCATCCCATGCCGCTCCTCCCTTTGTTTTTGATAGGCACTGCAGATATTATGTAGGGAAAACTTTATATATGACTAAAGAAACAAAAACAAATATGAGCCATTTACAATTAACATTTGAAGACATCACTTTACTCACAGTATTCTTTCCCTAGTGTGAGCCCATTTTTGCAGGTTCATTTAGTCTGAATGAAAATAACTTTCATCTAAAAAATAGACACACACTAATTTGCAATGTATATACTGAATGCAAACATTTGTATTAAGAATTTCTTCCTTTCTAAATTAAAACAAAAATTTAGTGTTCATGCTCCTTTCCTTTTTCCTACCCCAAGCTCCCTCTTTTTCTCCAAATAAATTACACATCATACACATACACAACATAGGCTATGTTTTTTGCATTTTGAACCCCATTCCCATTTCTCTTTCCCATCTCCTCTTAGTAAGTCACCTTCTCCAGTCAATGTGTCAGATGTGTACTGTTTAGCATTCTTCATGACAAAGACATCCTTTTGTTTGTGTTGTTGGTTAGTCCTGGCCTTATTTTGGTCATAGGTGCAAAGAATCTATTTTATAAAGTTTTGTTATTATTCTATTTTATTTATAATTCAGGGAGGGGAATCCAAAATAGTAACTAATGTATCATTCTCTGGACTATTAACATGGTTTTGGAAGAGATAACACATTGTACTTTCACAAAAAATAAAATAAAAAGTGCCGGTTAGAGTCTAATATCCATGCCCCTGGTGGGTGAAGTTTATCTCTTTTTATTATAACAAATTTGAAAATTAGGATCAATCATACTTTATTACACTAGAAATTGAGTAAGCAGTTTAACTGCTTTGCAAATCTAATGATCAAGCTGTAAAACAAAACTAATCAGTTAACAAATATTTATTGCATTCCTTATGTGCCATATCATGTGTTAAGTACTTAGGAAATACTCAGGCTGAACACAATGTATTCAATATGTAAAACAAAGCCACATAAAATATCATAGCTTTTGAGAGCTTTTAAATGAAGCTTGGCCTCAGCCTGAGTGAAAGAAATTGGAGCACATGTGTAGTAAATTATACTAACATGTCTTGGCTTATATCATGATATATATGATATGATATGAATGATAAAGTGGATGAAAATTACCATATAGTTTTGCAATCATATCTGCAAACATCTAGTGTTTATTTTAATTATGTATAGAAATATATTTTGTGGATGTTTGAGAAACTGAGGATTTCTTTCACTTGAGTAGGTGTTCTTTCTCTGATTTTATCATGCTTCTCTAGTAAACCACAATTAATATCTTATGAAGATAAAGTTTTATTCCTAAAACTAAATACTTTTGTGGTTGTGATGAATATTTTATTTTGTGCATAACATTTTCTGATAACAGATTTTCTCCTCCTGGATTGTAACCAGAATCCTATTTATTTGCACTTCTTTTTATGACTTTTGTGAGCAGCATAATATCTTCAGCATTTAGGACTTAATGGTTCTTTCCTTTCCCCAGGATACATTAATGAGAGTTTCAAATATTAAGTTGCCTAAAGCATCAAGTACCTTATGGGCACAGCATTCTTTTACCTAACCTCACCTAAATATTAGAATCCAGTATCAATTTAAAAATGTGATGACATTTCCAATGCCCTTTTATTATCTGCAAATAAGTCATTCTTATTTCTCAGTTGTTGTTAGGTGTCATTGAGTTGGTGTCCTACTTATAGTGACCCCATGTACAACAGGTGAAACACTATTATTACTGCTTCTCTGCTGTTCATAGGGTTTTCAATGGCTGAATTGTTTTTTGGGAGTAGATTGCCAGGTCCTTCTCTGAAGCCTGCAGTATCTGATGTTCTCTGGTGGTTCCCCATCCAAGTACTAAGCAGACCCAACCCTGCTTAGCTTCCAAGATCTGATGGGATCAGAAGCCACAGTGCTTTGGCTGCAGGCTGTATTTCTCAGTAGTAGCTGGAAAATAAGGACAACTACAAAGCCTCAGATACGCAGGGGACATTTCATGAGTAGAATTATTTAAAACTGCAATGATAATTCACTATAATTTTGAAAAACTTGAAGAAAAGAAACCATGTAAATGAATAGAAAGAATTTCTCCATTTGATCTAATTCAAGAAAACAGATTTTTTTTAAAAAAGTATGATGAATAAGATCAACAAATGACCTTTGTATCACAGGTGCTCTTGTAGAAAGTATAGTTAATATGCCCAGTGGTAATTTTTATGTTTTATTTCTCATTGAAGTCAATAAACACAATTATATATTTGTTTTGGTTCCCAAAATATTCACATAAGGCTAAATAGTAATTTCTTCATTTTTTTCTTTATTTTTAACTACACTAAATGGATTTGGTTTGTGAGCTAAAATATATGATGTAATTTTATTTCTTAATATATTTTCACATTTTATGAGTTTTTTATTACATAAACATAAATGTTCAGTTTTAACTCATATTGGATATTATACAAGTACAAAATATAATTTAATGATTAATATTTTCAACTGTATGATTTGTTTGTGATTTGAAATATTTCTAATTATATGAGTCAACTTTGTAATGAATTTGTGACTAATAAATGAATGACAAAACTTATTTCATTCTTCTTTTGGCCCTTATTTTAGAAATATTTTTCAGCAGACAGAGCAATGGATTAGGAAAAATCTTTCTGTCCTCATTTCTGCTATAATTTTATGTCATGAATATATGTATTTCAATTTCCAAGTCTATGAAGCAGTAAGTGTGATTAGTAATTGAGGCACTTATTCAATAGATATAGCCTATGTCTGCCTATAATGAGAATATGAAGATGAAATGTGTTAAAACTAACAACAACAAATGAAAGACCCATAATTTAAACATGTTTAACCAAAGCAAAGGAACAATTGGCTCTCACAAAGGAAAAGTCTGTGCTCCACACAGGGCTGAACCTACATGCTGAAGGTGTACTGTCAGGAGTCAGGTTTGGGATTTCAAGGAGTGCTATGACTGGAGATGGATTCCTGAATGGTGTTAAGATAATACTTACCACAGGAAAGCATAGCAGAAACCACATGGGACACAGTCTGTGAGCTTGTAAAACAAACTACATTTTCAAAATATTTCCTAGTTTTGTGATATTCTCCTTGTCCTTTACACTTATAATCCCCCTCCAATCAGGAAAGCTTCAGTTCAACGTTCCAGCCTGGTCTTAATTATGCCATGAGGAATTATGAACAGAGCAGGGTATCTGCATATGGAAATTGTGAGCAGTGTCCTTTGATGCCACTCTCTAGGCCAGATACAGGCAAAGAGGAGATTAATAATAGGAGAAAATGGCTTGTGATTTGCCCATCAGGATGTTAGTCATCTCTACATGGAGATTCTTTTGTTATCCATTCTGGATAAACTGTATTTTATTTAGAGTTTATTTTATTTCTTTTTCTTTCTTGGAGAGAACTGTGCCTGAAACTTGCTCACTGTAAAGGACCCTTTTATATGGATGTAATCAACACAGGTTATTGAAAAAAAAATCTTATTAGAGTGAATTAGGTATCTTGATTTTCATTTATTTGAAAGATGAGAAAACTAGGCCCATATATTATATGGGTTACAGTATGAGAAGTAGTTGAGGCCTGTGAAAATTTCTAACACAGACTTTAGGTCTAATTCTCTTTCTACTATAACATGTGATGATCATATTGGCGACCTGTAAATGTATTTACAGTCCATTGGCTGTTATAAATCATTATAGGTCTCAGATATAGAGGCCTTACAAGTATAAGGGGACTTTTAAACCTTTATCTTGCTTTCATCAGAGGCCTATTCTGGGGCTTAAAAATCCCATCATTGCCAATATGGGATGTTTACAAGAGATCTACTTCATCCTTCATCATTTTGAACAGTTGTTATTATTGTTAGGTGCTGTCAAGTCAATGTCTGACTCATAACAACCTTACATACAACAGGTGAAACAGTATGATTAGTGCTTCTCTGCTATTCATAGGGTCTTCAATGGCTGATTGATTGATTTTAGGGAGTAGGTTGCTGGGTCCTTCTCCCAAGCTTACAGCACCTGGTGTTCCCAGATGGTCTCCCATCCAAGTACTAACCAGATCCAACCCTGCTTAGCTTCCGAGATCTGATGAGATGGGATGCCACAGTGGTTTGGCTGCATGCATTTTGGACAGAATTGAAACCAATTTCAATTTCAGTTGAAACAGAATTGAACAGAATTGAAACCAATTTCCAAAACTTGAAATGAGGAAGCTCCAAGTGTTGGCATTACTTCCTTTTCTGCCAGTCCTTTTAGGTATAACTCCAAGGGAAAGTGAAGCAGTGAGAAGACACATTTCCAGTGCAGAGCCCAGTCATTCTGACACACCAGGAGTATTTTATCCTCTCTCTCTGGAAATCAGGGGGTAGTAATACTCACAGGGACATAGGAGATGCCTTTTCCTTCCTCATCTCTGTGCCTGGCTGGTTAGCTGAAATAATCAGGCACAGAAAGGATTTTCCAAGTAGTAATTTCTCATTACAAGAGAGGTCTTAAGTGGCTACCCGCTCTGGGATGAGGCCCCCTATCCAGGGAGCTTTCTGAAAGTCATGTTCCCCCAGGGGCCTCCAGTGGCAGGGAATCTGAGAGCAAGAGATGCTCTTTAATGAAGGTTCCATAAGAAGTCAGAACTCTTCTTTACAATCAGGCAAAAGGTCAAAACATGCCTCCTTTCAATTTGATCTCCTGGGATTTGTCACAGAAGACACAGATTCATCCTTCTCCATTTCTGGCTCACAAGGGAGTCTTTCTTGGTGGGACCTGGAAGTGGCATCTGCACAGAGCCACCCACAGGATCAGAGCCTCCACAGGGAGTTAGGGCACCATATTTCCAGAAACTTAGCCTTTTCTTCCTTTGCTTTTAAGGCCCATGACTAGCCCCCTTAGCCCATCCCAGGGTCCTCTATGCAAATGTATATAGCAATCTAATTAACATGTTGCTTTCTTTAAAAATAAAAGTGGATGAATCAGATTTGTTGTAAGCCATTCTGTTAATAATAATGGAAGCAAAAAAGTCTGAGAATCTTGACTAGCTCCCTTGACGAAAGGAAATAACATTCTTCCAGTGACCTCGGACATTAGCTTCTAAAGATAGTTGAATATCTGTAGGAATTATCAGGATTTGTTCATGTCAGCAGATCAAAATACAAATGGATTCACACTACCCCTTCCTATTGAGCAATAATAAATGGACAAATGAAAGGGATCTGTAGTCAAAGACATGAGCCCTTCCAAAGACAGCTACGCAACCTCAGGGATGAATTCAACCTTTCTCAGAGCTGGTATATTGGCCTGTAAAATGGTGATAAAATATTTTTCCTACCTAGATCACAATTTTACGAGATAATCTTGTACTTTTTAAAAAACATGTATGTTCAGATCTTGCAGTTTTTTCTTAACCTTTGCACAAAGTAAAAAACAAACAAACAAAACACCATTGATTTCATTTTAAATTCTCAAGTGAAGAGATACACACTTCATAAAATACATTTTAAAAGCAGTTATACATATTTCTATGGATTCAATTCAGTAACTGCTCACTGTTTTCCTGTGGTTCTAAGTGTGGTTTTATGCTCTAGGGACTATGGCCCATGTCTTAACAGTTGGCCAGCAGAGGGAAACTAGGACTGGATTCATTGAAGCCATGATGTTACAGACATTGATTATATATAAAGTTAGGATTCCAGCAAGTACAGACAGAAGTAGAAGGAAAAAAATTCAAAGAAAGCCTAAATGGGGCATGGTGTGACCCTATTCAGGAAGCAGTACTAAGTAGCTCAGTTGGCTACAGGGTAGGCTGTTGTAAGATATTGTATATATTTCTGGGATTCAGCAGAAGTTTCTGTACAGTGAGATGCACTATACCTTCTAGGAATGTTCTGCCAATAATAGAAAAGGGGTAACATATATTGAATCCAAAAGAAAAAAGACAATAATGTACACAGGCTATTTGAATTTTTAAAATAGTACATCACCTTTCATGTCTGTTTATACTGGTAATAGTACACTAATTAGTAAAGGAGTCCAATTTCTATAAATTTTCTTTGTAAATGCTCTGAATTCCTTAAGATCAAGCCAGGCAGAACCTTCATAGATAAAGCTATTGTTTGTTTCAAACTCCTAACCTACTATTTTTAGTGTACTGTTTTAATATTTCTTTGAAAATCTTGCATGTGATGCCCATGTCACATGAGGTCTAGGGAGACTATGTGGTAGCGATCATCTTTTTGGAATATGCAATGAGAAAAGAGCCTTCTGCAATCCCTTTCCCATTAGAGAGGAGTGAGGAAATTTCAGCTTCAATAGGAAGTACAGGTATCTGAGAGAATTGTATGAAGACTGCCACCCATAGTAAGAAAGAGAAACAGAATTTTCTACTTCAAACAGACTTTGACTGCAAGAGCAAGATCTAGGTTTCAGCGAAACAAAAACATGAAGCAACAGAGTAACCTTGACTCCTGATGTTCTTCAAGACAAGGGGAATCCAGGGAGTCGAGAAAATACTACTGAAGTTGCTGGGTTTGAGACCTCTTAGCTTACCACACCCCACCCATCTCCCAGAAGAGTAGACATCTAGCACTGTGAGCTGGGTGCAGGAGCAGGTTGAGGCCAAAGCTGTGTTCCAAAGAATTTAAGATCCTAAAAAGATACTACAAATGAATCCTACAAGGAAAATAATCATATGATTTATTGTCCAAAATATGACATTTTTAGAGCAACAAATACTAAATTGGAATGAACACGACAACTATAGATCTAGTCTTATATTACAGTAAACAAACCAGGATATACGTGCCCAATATATAGGCATTTGGCTGCTGTCTACACAGAGCAAATCAAAAAGCCAGTCATGTCATCCAGAGCAGCAACAATGATTAATAAGAAAAGATTAGCTCTGTCTAGTTAGTTAGATGCTTGCAGCCATACCACTGTGGCATCCAATCCCGTCATATCTTGGAAGCTAAGCAGGGTTGGACCTGGTTAGTACTTGGATGGGAGACCACCTGGGAACACTAGCTGCTGTAGGCTTGGGAGAAGGACCCAGCAACCCGTTCGCAAAAATCAATCCGCCATTGAAAACCCTATGAATAGCAGAGATGACTGACCATAGTGTTTCACCTGTTGTATGTGGGGTCACTATGAGTGGGACACCAACTTGATGGCACCTAACAACAATAAGTTAGTTAGATATGTACCCAGTTAAGGGAGACAGCAGCAGGAAGTGTGCCAGGGGTGGACTTTCCCTGTATTCTAAAGGGCCTGAAACATATGGAAACCTTCACCAGCCACAAGTTCAACTCTCCACTGTAGGGGAGGTGAATCAACTATAAGATTACCATTCTAATCAATTAAAATATTTAAGTTTAAAATCACCTGGACTTAGATTCATGGACAAAAGAGACCTAGGATTTAAGATATTTACCTAAAAATGGAAAGGGCAATTCCCTGCAGCAAAGTTGAAATCAATCACACCGGGGGAGGGGGGAGCCAATTTGTTCCATTTATTTAAATCCCAAGTAGCTGATGCTTCTAAAAAGCCACTCATAAGTAAGTATAGAGAGTGAAAAATGAGTTGAAAAGAGAAATAGAGTGGAGTTTTTGAGGTGACCTGGGGCTCATTGGCAGCAGGTAATCAAAACATATAGTAAAACAAATTTGAGTTACTAGGCCTCTCTCCTTATCAACAATTACCTGTTTATGGGCAAGTCATAAATTACCAAATAAGTGTATAAAGCTTAAAGAAGAAAAAATAAATTACAACAAATTATTTCAGTAAACATATTTTGATATACATGTCTATATGTAGTATTAGAAAAATATGAATATACATACCTATGTGAAATAGCAAATTTATAATCATGTTTTCATGAACTAATATAACATTTTCAGGCTATTAAATTTTCTCTATGGTATAATTTTCACTTAGTTCATAGTATGCTTATTGTGTGAATGCACTATAATATTTTGACTATTTCTCAAATATGAAGATTGTTTTCAGTTTTACATATTTTATATAACTATGGATACTCACAGATACAGATTTCCCCTCTTTATTTCCAGTTACCATAGTCATTTTGTGAAAAGGTATTTATACTCTGAAGAGTCTGAACATAAGTGAGGGAAAAAAGCACCTTGGCCTTTATAACTCTGAATGCTCTCTGTAAATAATAATTATTCTATGTTGGAATCAGTGACTAGGAAATTCCTTCTGTAACCCTTCAACAGCATCCAGTTTTGAATGATCAGAAAGACATCCTTCAGAATACTGTTCTTGTAGAACTTGTAGCCTTTTAATGCAAAATCTTGCATGAACTATTAAGATATTTATGAATTTGCATTTGGTATATTTCTCAGATTGTTGTTGCTCTTGTTAGGTGCCATCGAGTCAGTGTCCAACTCATAGTGACCCTAAATACAACAGGCACTTCTCTTCTGTTTATAGGGTTTTCAATGCTGATTGTTTTTGGGGAGTAGGTTGCCTGGTCCATCTCCCAAACCCACAGCACCTGGTGTTCCCAGGTGGTCTCCCATCCAAGTACTAACCAGGCCCGACCCTGCTTAGCTTCCGAGATCTGAAGGGATCTGATGCCACACTGGTATGGCTCCAGGCATTTCTCCGATATTGAAGAAAATTCAGGAAAATTCTGGTGGACATGGAATATGTCATGTACCAATTTGGAAGTTAAACATAATAAAATTACTGCATTCAACAAGACTAACATGTAACTTTTTTGATACAAATCCCAGACACTCCTACATTCTTGCTGATTCTGTCAATTGATAAGAATCTTCATTCTTGAGTTCTGAGTGGTGAATTTTGTAAATAATCTGCATTATTTTCTCATTATAGGTGCAATCCATGCTCATTTTCTCACAGATCATATTTTATTAAAGGAAAAGAGGAGTCTCCTATATATGATAGATTTGAAAAGTAAACTTAAGCCCATATATCCTTTATTATGTCTTATTCTGTATATTCTCTCTTATGGTAATAATCCATGCCTATATTTCTAACTACAAACATATATTTTCTCAAGGCATGGTGGTATATGCCTGTAATCTTAGTAATTTAGGAAATGGAGCCAGGAAGATCATGATTTCAAGGCCAGAAGGAGCCTGCAAAATTCAATGAGACCCTGACTCAAAATAAAAAGTAAAAAATGGGCTGAGGGTACAGACTGGTGGCAGAGCACTTGCAAAATATGTATGAGCCCCTAGGTTCAACCCCTAATTACTGCAAAAAATAAAAATAATTGATCAGACATACCCTTTTCTGCTAAAAAACTGGAAAATGTAAAAAGGAATGATTTTTATCTTAAGTAAATTCAAATATATTTTGCATTTGTGAATATTGTAATGTTTCCTTTTGTGCTATGATTAGAAAATTATTGTTCATCCAGAAATTTGATTCAATATCAATTGTTTTCTGATGGTTTTTCTACTGTCACAAGCAGTTTTTATTTGTTTGTTTATTTGTTGTTTTGTTTTATTTTGGGCAAAATATTCAGATTCTCATAAAATTGTTTTATACAAAATATTGCCAAATATTTTGGTTTTGTTAATTACCTTCAAATTACAGTTTTGTAAATGATTCCCTAATGCTCTACTGTGTTTTTATATACATACCTAAATTTATGAACTTTATATTTTATCTTTTACATGTAAAATGAAATCAGTTGTCAAATATACTAAAGTATTAAACAAAAATAAATTTTAACTATACTGTATAAAGCTAATAAAATGTATATATAAACAAAGCAAAAAATAGAAATTAAGATAAATAATAAAAAGTATTTAGAATAAGAGCAGTGGATAAAGGAGAACTTTAGATGACATTTTTCCTCTCATTTATATCTGTTAATATCCAAACCAGAACAAATTGCACAAAGCCTAAGTAAGTGATAAGGTAAGTGATAAGGTAAATGATAAAAACAATGACTAGAAGTCATGGAGATGAACACATGATGGTTTCCATCCTCCTAAATTAATGCATCTTTAAGAATGTGTAATGGAAACAGAAAAAAGATTACATGCCCAAGTTAAACATAGGCAACCAATCCTCCAACCATTTTCTTTCTTGATGGGGTGATGAATTTTTAGCCATAGCTGGAAGGTAATTTTATATAATATTTTTAGAATGCATGTTCCTACATCATAGGAACTCAGGTACAGAATTTTCTAGTTGTGGCAGCATGTTAGTACCCAAAGTTTTGGGATTTGGAGTACAGTATCTGGGATTTAGGATTTTTGGGTTAGTGATGCTCCACCTGTATTGCTGTAACAGTTGAGACTCCACTGCTCAGTCAGAGATGGATGGCTCAGCTTGTCGGAAACAAGGTAGGTCATGAGAGAGAAAAGCATGTTACTATATGTAAAATAACATTAATCTCATTAAATATGAAAGAGCTGAGGATGTATTCATTCCACACTTCCTTTCCCATGGTTTTTGCAATCCTACTTGACTTTGGAGTCTATGATAGCCAACAGTTTTAGGAATACTGACATATTAGAAGGTGTTATGCACATTGGGCCCCCAATTTTATAAAGGCTAGTTAAAGCAGCCTTCACATTATGTCTACCTTTAACCAAAATTATGCTCAAAAGGTTATTTCTACTAAAGTTGGAATGGATTATCATTTTCATTTCACAGATATGTGGGTTTAGACAGGCTACATAACTTCTTCAGAACTTACTGTCTTTTGCATAAATTTTAAAAATATCACCAGTACTGGCAGAACCAAACTACCTAACTCAAGTTTTAAGGCTCCCATTGAAAATTTTAAACAGACATATTTTAACAGTTCCTGACATACAGTATGCATATATAAATGTTAATTACTGTCATCACTACTATGTGATGGGGCTAAGGTTTAACTCACTTGGTAGAGTACTGTCCCACTCTCTCTGAGGACACGGATTCCATCCCCAACACCACACAAACGAGAGAAAAATGTGACAATCCACTCCTGAAGCAATCTCAAAACAACCTTTGAAAACTCTGTGAGGGTTACTATGAGTCGGACTTGACAGCAACTAACTAACTATGTGCTCATCTATAAGGAAAGAAATTTATGTAGTACATGAACTACTGAAAATAAAAATTATGAGAACTGCAAAACAACTTTAAAAACTTTTTATAACAGGTGAAAACAAAAAGTAAGTAGCTTAGGAAAATACAAAGACTCTGGAAATGGAAGGTATAATCAAACAAGTTGTGATGATATACATGGTATCGTTTTACTCTTGGAATGGTCTCTTTCCCTCCATTAGTACTGCTGCATTCAGTATACATTGGAGATCAAGTGACTTAGCTGTGTGGATGTATATCTGGATCTTCTATTCCGTTCCATTAATCTTCATGCCTGTTTTTGGGCCAGTACCAATCTATTTTTGATATTCTGGCCTTGTAGGATAGTGTGAAGTCAGGCATTGTGATGCCTCCTCCACTGGTTTTGCTGTTTAGGTTTGTTTCAGCTATTTGGGATATTTTGTGCTTCCATATGTATTTTAGGAATGTTTTTTTCCTATTTCTGTGAAATTTATCTTTGGAATTTTGATGGGGATTGCAATGAACCTGTAGATTACCTTTGGTAGTATAGCAATTGTCATAATACTAATTCTTCTAATCCATGAGCAAGGGAGGTCTGTCCATCTTCTGTTGTCGTCTTCAATTTCTCTTTTTCCTGTTTTGAAGTATGCATTGTAGAAGTCTTTAGGATCTTTGGTTAGATTAATTCCAAAATATTTAATTTTTTGGTGGGCTATTGTGATTGAGAATGTTGTTTTGATTTATTTCTCTTCCTGTTTGTTATTGGTATATAGAAATGCTACTACTGATTTTTGGGTTTTGTATCCTGCTACTTTGGTGAAGAAGCAAATGTAGGGAATACACTCCAACACATTGGCATAGGCAAGCACTTTCTTAATATTACTTCAATAGCCAAGGAAACTGCACCAAGCCATTGTGCTAATAAAATTATCTGTCTTGAAGGTAACATAATATACTTTGACTATACCACTTCCATAAAAGAAAGATATATATACAATGATGTCATCAATACCACAAAATCCCTTTCCTTCATTGTATGGGTAAAAGAAATGTAGATTCAGAATTTTAATGTTACTTATACTACTTTACATAGGAAAACTATATGTAGAACATTGGTTTTGTGATAATTTTGCCTAAAATATCCATTGCACCAGAAAATGGGTTTTTAGTGGGTATATTTACAATGATGAAGAGAATGTTGTTGCTGCTGTTGCTGTTGTTGTTGTTAGGTGCGATTAAGTTCGGTCCAACTCATAGTGGCACTATCTACAACAGAACAAAATACTTACTGACACCGTGTCATACACACAAGCTTTTTCATGTTTAAGCCCATTGTAGCAGCCACTATGTCAATCCATCTAGGTGAGGGGTTTCCTTTTTTTTTTTTTTTGTTATTTACCTGCCACCCTCCCAAACATGATGTCTTTCTCTAGAGACTGGTCCCTCCTGACAACATGTCCAAAATATGTAAGAAGCAGTCTAGTTATCCTTGCTTCCAAGGACCACTATGATTGCATTTCTTCTAAGACGGATGTGTTAGTTTTTTTGGAAGTCCATGGTACATTCAGTATTCGTCTCCAGCACCACGATTCAAAAACATCAATTCTCCTCTTGTCTCCTTTATTCAACATCCAGTTTCACAACCATATGATGCTACTGAAAATACCATGGCATGAGTCAGGCACACTTTCATCTTCAATGTGTCATCTTTATTTTCAACACTTAAAAGAGGTCTTTTGCAACAACTTTTCCCAGTGCAATGTGTCTTTTGATTTCTTGACTGCTGCATCCATGGAGGCTGATTGTAGAACCTAGTAAAACAAAATCATGGACAACCTCATTCTTTTCTCCATTTATCGTGAAGTTGCTTACTGACTCCGGAGGATTTTTGTTTTCTTGATGTTGAGGTGCAATTCATACTGAATGTGTGTTCTTTGATCTTCATCAGTAAATGTTTCAAATCCTCTTTATTTTAGTAAGCAGAGTTGTGTCATCTCCATAACGCAGATTGTTAATGAGTCTTCCTCCAAATCTGATGCCCTGTTCTTCTTCATAAAGTCCAGCTTCTCAGATTATTTGCTCAGTATAGACTGAAGAGGTATGGTGAAAGGATACAGACATGGCTGTAAACCAGGCAGTGTTTCCTTGTTCTGTTTGAACAACTACCTCCTAGTCCATGTACAGTTTCCTCATGAGTACAATTAAGTCATCTGGTATTCCCATTGTTTGCCATATTATCCATAATTTCTTGTGATCCACATAATCAAATGTATTTGCATAGTCAATAAAACATAGATAGTTATCTTCTTGGTATTCTCTGCCTTTAGTTAATACTTATCTGACATCAACAATGATGTCCCTGGTTCCATGGCCTCTTCTGAACCCATCTTTACATTCCAGCAGTTCTCTGTCAATATACTGTGGCAGCCACTTTTGAACGATCATTAACAAAATTTTATTTGCATGTGATTTTGATGATATTGTCTGATATATTCAGTGTTTAGTTATAGTCCCTTTCTTGAGAATAGGCACAAATATGGATCTCTTACAGGAATTTTAGTTATTAAAACTTTGTAATTGGAAAAAAATAGGGGCTGGGATTTAGCTCAGTTGGTAGAGCGCTGCGCTGCAGTCTCTGAGGTCCCGAGTTCAATTCCCAGCACCACAAAAATGGGAGAAGGACCTGGCAATCCACTCCCAAGGCAATCCTGAAACAGTCAGCCATTGAAAACCCTATGAGGGTCACTATGAGTCAGATACCAACTTGACGGCACCTAACAACAACAACAACAATTGGAAAAATAACTTAAGCAAAAGTCTTTTTCAATGTATAATGTGAGGTAGTGATTTTGGATTAGGTGCTTTTTAATGTTTTACTCAGCCTTAGGTCTCTTGGATTGGTTTTTTGAAAGGATGCCTACTAAAGTTAACCTTTCTAAATACTCTACTAGATACCTTGCAGAATAATTATAGTTGACCATTACATCCCCTTATCAATCACTTTTGATCATAGGTTTGTTTTGTTTTGTTTTGTTTTTGTTTTGGTACATAGAAGCAACAAGTGTCTGGCTGAGTCCAAAGTGTACAAAATGTTCAAAAACTTTTTTGATCCCATTGCTCTGGCCAAGGTGCTGAAATCCTCTGAAACTATATTCCAACTGTCAAGTAGTGTTAGAAAATTCTGATTGTTTTCCATTGTTTTTATAATTGCATCTAAATGAAGTATGTATTGAAATACTAAGAAATTATCTCAACATGTACCATGCCCCAAGAGCAGAATATTATAATCAAAATTACAGCCAATAGTAAAAATTAAACTACCCCATAGACAGCTTTCAAAATACTGAATGTCTAAAATCCAAGCAAACATAAAGGACACTCTTAAGATACAGCAAACACATGCATGTAGTAGTAATTACAGATTAGTATAACAGAATATAAATTAGAATTCTCTGAGGGTGACATTAACAAGATGGCAGAGTGAAAAGTTTTAGACCTCAATGCCTATCCTTGCCCACAGAAAGTTGAATTAACAATTATCTACAAATTAGAATATCTTCTTGAAAATGTCTTGAAACAAGCCTGGATGCCTATCTAGTTGGCAGAAATATTTGAAACCTGAATTAGAAGGCTAAGAGGAATGGTCTCACTCAATCCATGCGACCTCTTTCACCTCCCCCAAGTCAGAACAGTACCAGAAAGACAGGACTTCCATAAGTGCACAGTTCCTACTGGAGGGAAAGAGAACTAGATGCAAGCATGTGCTTCTCTAGCATTGCAAGATGCTTCTCAGGAAGCCCACTGTGGCCTAACTTCACAGGAAACACTAGAGAAGAAAGAATGCTTTCCCCAGTGTTCAGGTGGAAACAAAATAATGATCACACAGATCTTGATATAAAATACTTTTGTGTTTCTGCAGCTGTGATACTTAAGCAGAAATAACAACCAACCCCATAGCACATCAGTAAAGCTGAGCTAGTTATCTTTAAAAGTATGATAGGAAGCATTGCTTCTAATCTAACTCCCCAGCCCATTCAATGTTCCCATTCAGGCAAGTAGACTCCCAACTTTGTGGTTGTCAGAGAAGCAAAGGGGCTATAATGGCCACACTGGGGAAATCAAACAAGCAGCCTCAGACATCCCAAAAGCCCATGCAATGATTTGGCTAGAGAGGGAGAGTCCTGCCTCTGTGCATTTTGGAGAAATGTAGGAACTATTCCTACTTTATCTCAGTCAAAAGCACACCCTGTTGCTTCACTCAGATACAGAGGAAATCTCCAAATGCACATTTCTGAGAGTTATAACTGTCAGTACCACCTGTCCAGAATAGTGACTCCACCAAAACTCAGAGCCCACCAGATCCCAAATAGCAAGTTTACTCAGTGAAGGAGCATGTTTTTTTTACAAGCCTGAACAAAAGCCATAGCAACATCTCATGTAGCAAACAGCTCAACGTGAAAACAACACACAACCAGTGAGTGGTCTTGCTGGTGAGGGAGCCCAGCTAGTAGCTCCATGAGATATGAGAGCAAAGGCATCAGCCTAGCCAATCTGAGAACTCATAACAGGTTCTATCTGTCTGGGTCTTCACCATTTCACCCTTTTAGAATCATAGGCTAGACTAAATTGTGAAGCCCTATTTTGCCAAAGAATACTTATAAAGGTCAGAAGAGGGACTGGCTCCTCCAATGCACAGACAGCAAGGCAAGTACACAAGGACAACAAATGATTAGAGAATGATGATACCTCTAATAGAAGCTAACAAGCCTCCAAATAACAAAACCTGAAGTAAAGGATTACCATGAAATGTCTGAAAATAATTAAGAATAATACTCATAAAGACCTACCAGAATATGCAGATATAAATTTTAATTAAATTTGGAAAACAATACCCAAAAAGTGAGAAGGCAAAAAACTAGAAGCAATAACAATCAGAAATCCTAGAGATGAAGCATACAAATGACCAAATGATAATTCCAATGAGAAGCTTCAGCTGAATCACTTAGCCTGGAGAGCAAATCAGTGAACAGAAATGGAGAATAAAAGAAAGAAAGAAAGAAAAACAAAGAAAGAAAGAAAGAAAGAAAGAAAGAAAGAAAGAAAGAAGAGAGGAGAGAAAGAAAAAGTAAGAGAGAGAGAGAGAGAGAGAGAGAGAGAAAGGGACAAAGAAAAAGAAAAAGAAGTTTATAACAATTATGGCATGTCATCAGGAGACAAAACTTTTACATCATAGGAGTTATAGAAGGAAAAGAAAGAGAAAGAAGGCCAGAAATTGCATGTAAAGAAGAATCCCTGAAATTTTCCTTAATCTGTGGATACATGCCAACAGCCAGGCAGAGGAAACTCAGAAGTCCCCAATCAAATTCAACCAAAAGAGGAGTACACAAAAACATACAATAAACTATTAATGATAAATGCAAATATAATAAGTAAGTAAGTAAATAAATTCTATTAGCAGTAAGAGATAAGAAACATGTAAAGGTGAACCTATATGACTATCAGTGGATTTCTCAAAAGAAATCCTACAAGGCAGGGTTGATTAGGATGACATATTCAAAATGTTGAAAGAAAAAAAAAATCTACCAATCAAGAATTTATATTATCCAGCAAATCTGACATTTGGAAATGAAAGAGATGTTAATATTTTCCCAAACAAAGCTTAGGGAGTTCATCATCACCAGCCTTTATCTTTTAAGAAGTGCTGGCCTGCTCACTGCTCTAAGCATTTATTCACCATCTGTCATTTCTATTTCACTTGGTATAGACACAATTTTTTCCTAGCTTTCAGCAGATATATTAACGTCCTATCAGTGACAACTTTAGGAATTTTTCTGAAGTATAATGATTAATCATTTAATATCAATCTCTTTGATCCAACACTTTCAGGACTCATTTCACTATGTGCACTCAAAATTTCTTTATTGGAATTTTAAAAGAAGAGGCAAGACATTCAAGACATTGAATAGGGATTTATAAATAACTATAATATCTGTTACAAAAACGTGCATCTATTGGCATTCTATATTAACTTATTATCTCTCATTTACATATGTATACTTATAGTATGTAGAAACATGTAACATGAAAGGTGGTCCCATTTTTAAAATAGATCACCACTTCCAATGTGCACAACCTTGGGCATGCACACATACACACACACACACACACACACACACACACACACACACACACACAAATCCAAATTTATGTATATAGCCACATATCCCCCCTTCTAATTCACCAGAGAGTAATAACAACTTTAACCCTGGGTCAAAGGATGAGAGGGAGAAGAGTTCCAATCCCTTAATGTTTAAGTGGCTCAGTTATGCATGAATGAAAAGAGTGAAATGAACTTGCCAAGTAGGTTAGCAGACAGTACTCTGAAAGGTCAGAACAGTCTGGTCATGGATCACCTCATCTCACACTGGTTCACTGACTTCCATTTCAGTTCATGAACATTACCCATTGTTTCAGGCCTGGGCTATCTAAGATGAAACAATCCTGCCAGAAATAAGGTGTAGAGGAGGATCAAGAAATTACTAATTCAAGACTGGAAGTTTGGGGGACCTAACTTACCCAGGCCCATTAAAACATTACAGATTAATATAGTCAAAACAGGAAAACAATCATTATTGCAAAGATGAGAAATAGTGCCAATTTTATTATAAGTTTCCAACAGGAGAATTTTTAAAAATCAAAGATGTTACAAAACAAAATTAGGCTGCACATTTGTAATAATGGCATTTAGGAGGTAGAGGCAGCAGGAATATGAGTTCAAGAGCCACCTTGGTCTATGGAGTGAGTTTCAGTATAGTATAACTTTGCTGTATAACAACATCCTGTTCACCTCCACAAAATAAAGAAAAAAGAAAGAGAAACAAAAAATACTAAAACAAATCCTATTAATTTATAACCTGTTCTGTGAAACACTAAGATTTTTATTTTTTCTGTCAGTTTTGGGGATTCTTATTACTGCTAATAATGTGGACAAAATATGTATTTTAGTGAAATTTATGCAGCTGTTCAGATGTCTTGTTTTTCATCATTTGGTATTTTATGTATCATATTTAATGATGCAGGGTCCAGTCTCTATGCCTTTCCCTCACTCTACATTTTGAGGAAATATCATATATATTTGTTGCTCCACCATCATTCTCTTTCTGAAACATATTTTTGTTGCATGTTTTACTTGGAATAATCAGTCCTTATAGAAGTTTGATAAGAACACTTGAAAATATAGGAAAATTGGTTTGGTTTAATGAAGAAAAAGGAACAATAGATTTCAAAACTCTCTAATTTTATTTTAAATAACTCTGTTATTCAAGAGAAGACAGACAGAGCCTGGCATACTGAAGATCACTCCCATCAGCAAGGCCATCTATTCAGTTGAACCATTTGAAATTTCCATTTCTATAGGACAAATATGGTCTAATATTGGCAATTTCATATAATTTAGTCTACCTAAAAAGGTACCTGTAATGTACTTGAATGGAAGAGTGTCTGTGAAAGCACTCAGAAAATTACACCGGTAAACAAAGTATATAAGCCAAGATCTAATATTGGTCATGTTGCAACTGGAACCACATAATTGAAATACATATTTCTTTTCTAAGAATGATTTCTTTGACTGTAAGATAGCTGTTTAATTTGAAAATGAATATTTTCAGATCATTTGTAACCATTAAATACACTTTGGATTTTAGCCCAAGTGTAAGGCTAGTAATCATTAGAAAACCTAGCCAACTACCCAACAGCATGCCTCTGCTTAGCCAACCCAACTAACAATGTTACTTTAAAATCTTTGTCTCAGACATTATTGGATGACAAAATTTTACTCACCATACAAAAATGAATACACTTACTTGGAGATCTCCTATAGACCTTGTGGGATTGCAAATGAATTAGAGATTGAGTTACAGGTATTTGATATCCTGAGTAATCAAGAAAACAGCCTCAAACTCAGAAAAAAGCCTCAAACAAGGAAAGAACCTGCTCTCTGTCTGATCACCAAGGAAGCACCAGCTGTCTCCCCGTGACCGCCGAGGTGACCAACACAGGTGTTTGCCCCTGGACGGCAAAAGCGCCTAAGGCTTTTCCTTTCTCCTGTCTCCTCCAGGGTCCAGAGGGCCGCAGGAGTGCGTGCCCCTCACAGGAAGGTCCTGAGTGAATTGTGTTTAGTATCTGTGTGCGTGGCGGTGCTGCCTGACCAAACCTCCAGGCCGGACCGGGAGGTGTGTGCCTCACATAGAGTTCTAATTTTTGTGAATTGTTGCTGCCATTTTGAAACAATGCTTTAAAGGAATAAAAATATTTGCTGCTAATCTTAAAACTACTCAATTGGAAAATCGGTCATTTGCATGTCTATGTAACCGGGTCAGTACACACCAGTATAAAGTGATTTACTTTTATCCCAATGGTGCAACCAAATGTAACAGTGAAATAAGGAGTTGTTTCTAAGGCTGATAACAAAGTCACTTCAAATAGATAAAGGCCAGTATTTGGAATTACTGTTGTCCTGCAACAAACTATCAAACTAAATTTCTCAAGAATGATTTTCTTAAACCAGGCAAGGTGGCGCAAGCCTGTAATCCCAGGGGTTTGGGAGGCAGAGACAGGAGAATCACAAGTTCAAGACCAGAGGCAGTATGCATTACTTAGCGAGACCCTGTCTCAAAAAGTAAAAAAATGGGCTGGGGGTGCAGCTCAGTGGTCCAGCACTTGCAAAGCATGCAAGCGCAAGGCCCAAGGTTCAACCCCCAGTGCTGAAGAAAAAAAAAAAAAAGATGCTTTTCTTGCAAATGACTAATTGTTTTTTATATCACTCTGGTAAAATACAAAAGAGAAATATATATCCAATATATCTATATACCTATGTAACAAAATAGTTCCTCATGTTCCTCTAGTGCTTAGAGAAGTGAACATATATATGTTCACAAATGGTATACTGAAGAAAGAATAAGTAATTGATGGATTCTTTATGATAATGTAGTACCTTATATGTACATAACACATTACCTTTTAGCAAACACTTTCAAATACAAAAATTATCATTGATATTCAGTTGATGTGTGATATATCAGAATGCACATGAAATTTAGGATCAGAGGATAAAAGTTTGAGCCATGTTTCTATGCTTTTTTTTCTGTTAGATAACCCTGATCAAATAAACAGTCATTTCTACATCTGTAAATGTTGTTATTGTTGTTGTTATTGTTAGGGGATGTTGAGTCGGTGTCCAACTCACAGTGACCCTACGTACAATGGGCAAAACAGTATTGTTATTGCTTCTCTGCTATTCACAGGGTTTTCAACGGCTGATTATTTTGGAGGCGTGGGTTACTGGTCCTTCTCCCAAGCCTACAGCACCTCATGTTCCCAGGTGGTCTCCCATCCATGTACTAACCAGGCCCAACCCTGCTTAGCTTCCAAGATCTGACTGGATTGGATGCCACAGTGGTATGGCTTTAGGCTACAACAAATAGGGTTAATAAAATCATTATCATAAGCACTGATGCAGGAACCAAGTAAAGGGCTGCACACAAAAATGATACATAAACAATTCAAAGCTTAGAAATTATAATTAGAGATCAACAATCTTCACCTCTGAAGATAAAGTTACTTGGCCAATGGTTAGAGCTACAGATCTAGTTCTCCAGATGCAAGTTTCAACAATACCATTACTTACATTTTTTTGTCATCTTTAAAGGCTCCTTATGATTTTTAAACAGTCTTATACAGTTGAGGCCATTGTATTTTAATGAGAATATTATATTAGGAATATTATGCTTTAGTATTTCATTCAAAGCCTCAAGTTTCCCTCTTTTAGTGCACAAGTAGAGACCTCTGTGAATGGTTTGTATGCATAAAAGGAACAAGGGGCAGACACTCAAGTTTTCCTTCACTGACTAGAGTAGGCATCATTACTAAAAGAAAATACGAACACTCAGATACTCAACTTCTTTCCCAGCACAACTTCTTCTCCAAACCCTGTCACTGGACTGGGAATACATCTCAGATAACTTTTTTTCTTTTTCCCATGTAAGCCAACTCATGCCAGTTCCTACTTTATAATTTCATTTGATTGTTTTGTGGAAGCATTTCACACTGATTCTCACCATTATGCAGGTATTGGTTAGCATCCTATGGAGAATTCTATACTACATGCCAGGAAGAATACCAGGAGTGATTACATTTTACAATAGAACCTTGGCCTCTGGAGATTTGTGGAAATGAGTTCACAGTTATTCTTTAGTGGCTCAATAAACTGCAAGAAGTGCCTCTGATCATTGAGAAAACTTCATCCTAAACACATTAAACTACTTCCTCCTTTCATCTATCTTTATTTGAAACCATTTGGGTTTTATTCTTGAAGCAAAGTATTGATAATTCAATATAGCCGTCTCAGTTTTACACTTTGTTATGTTTTTCTACCAATTGCTACTGAGGAGAAACCCTTTATTAAACCTCTCAAGTTAAATTAGATTGTCCTCTTGTATTCTCCTATGAAACCATTTTCTTTATAGTAATTCCTACAGTTTATAATTGCCAATTTATTTAACCTCTGATCCCCTTACCAGAATAGGAGTTCTTCGAGAGCAGAAACGTTCTCAACATTATCCAGGCTCTAGGACAGAAACAGGAACATAGTCCTGTTCAATAGCTATGTCTTAATGACAACGAGTAAAATAAGCCAGGCACAGAAAGTCAAATACTACATGCTGTCACTCACATGTGGAAGCTTAAACAATTGATTTCTTGACTTCATAAAAGTGGAAGTGGCAGAGTGATCACTTGAGACTAGAAAGGGGAGGGGAGGGAGGGTAGAAAGAGGTTAGGTAATGGGTACCATCGTACATTTAGGGAAGAGGAATAAGTAGTAGTGTTTTACAGCACAGTAGAGTAGTTACAACTATACTGACTTGTGATATATTTTAAAAAGTACCAGAAAAGAGGAGTTCAAAGGCTCCCAACAACAAAAAAATGATGTGTTTAAGGAGAGGCAAAAGCTAATCACCCTGCTTTGATCGTTTCACAGACATATATCAAACTATCACATGGTACTCCATAAATATATGTAATTATTATGTATCAATTAAAACTGTTTTTAAAAAGAATGCAAGGACCATCCATGTTTGTCTCGATGGTGACTGTTTCCACTGATATTCCTTGCATCATTCTGCTAAAAAAGGCTTTGAGGAAAACCTGGTATTTTAACAAGGAAAATAAAAATCTCATTTTGGGCTCATAGAAAAGAAATATACATAACAGGAAAGTTGGTTTAATATTTTTCAGCAAAATCGTGGACAATTGGAAACCTCTGAGACAGTACATATTCTGTCTTTCCTCTCATATTTCTTATGCCGGGTAGCTGTCACCCCAGCCTGACTTCATCCCCAAACTGAGCTGTAACTAAACCTACACAAACATATGGCAAGCTGCTTTCTCTTTTGGTGTTGCTGGCAGAAGCTTCAAAGATTTTTGAGACTTGTCCCATTAGGAAGACATCTGTGGTTCTTTTTGTGAGGGTGAAGTCAATGGGGACAGTTGAAAATAGCATCTCAAAACATGGCACGAGGAAGAGGGCAATCAATTGGAGGGTGCGCGTCACCTTGGTTTTCAGTGTAGAGAAGAAAAATCACAAAATCTGGTGGCCTAGAGGATCACTTCTCCTACATGTGACTTTCTTTCTTTCTTTTTTCTTCTGAGCTGAGCTTCTGTGGATCTCTCCGGAATGTGCTGTTCATTTCAGCATGGATGCGCTCAGCAGTTTGTGGCCTGCTGTGTTGTTTTACTTCACCAGCGGGGTTCTGCTTGCCAGCTTTTGTTGAGAAATAACAGAAGGTCATACATGGTGTCAAGAAAATGTTGGCATGGTTAGAGAAACAGGTATTGTATTAGTTGCAATGAATTCAGACCTACTGATGGCAGGATTAATGAAATCTGTGTCTAGCACTCTCCAGGCTCCATGAAGCTTACAGTCCACAGAGCCTGAACACCAGAGAGACTCAGCAAGCTCCCTGGCCCCTGGCCTGCTTGATCAAGCCAGACTTGCTCAAGGCATCTTGAAATCATGTGCAGGTCTCCTAGAAAACCTGCCTAGGAAAGGAGGGGTGGACAGACATGAAGGAGAAGGAGAAAGAGAGGAGGTGGGGGGGGGGAGAAGGAGAATGCAGAATAATTATATAAAATATCTATCCTTAGCTACTCTAAATTGAATTAAATACCAACAGTAGCAACCCCTTACTCATTAAAGGTTGCCTGTTGTTAGTTACTACTTATATGAAACATGTTTTAGAATTATCTAAATTAAAAATAATTTCTTTCTATGAATGTTAGGAAAATTTTTGTCAGGGGAAGATACAATGACATGTAAAGTTTGGTACATTTGCCCTCACAGAAATTGTTCATTTGGTTTGATTTTTGTTTTTGTTTTGCTTGTTTGTTTTATCTTGTATGTATTCAGGCAGCCTATACATTCCTATCATGCATGAACAGCAGCCAGTGATATGTCATAACACATCTGAAATTCCAACCCAGCTAGTGTTATGAAAAGACCCTATGAGGAAACATTTCCTACACTTCCTGGTTTCCTCTCTACATAATGGAAAGACATGGTTACTAAAATGTTCAGAAAAGAAGATGACAGCCAATAGTCTTGTCTATTTCCTGACTTTAATGGGGGAAAGTTCCCCATGCCAAAGGTGGTGGTGTACACTTGTAATTCCAGCTCTTGGGATGCTAAGGGAGAAGGGTCTCGAGTTCTGTGAGGGCAACCTACATAGGGAAGCCCTGCCTCAAAACAAAATAAAGGTAAAAGAAAAAGAAAAGTCTTCCTTTCACCATGAAGTATTTTGTATATATGATTATTGGCTGTATTTTGTTGTAAATCTCTTTATTAGATTATAGAAAACTCATTCTATTTTCGTATTTCTTGGAAGTTCCTAATGGAAAAGTGTTGAATTTTGTTACAATCTTTTTCTGCATCTATTGAGATAAGTCTATTATTTCTCTTTTATTCTCTTAATGAGGTGAGTTATACTGGTAGTTCTTTTTATCTTAAATCAACTTTCACTGCTAAGACAATGCATTATCTTTTTCATAAGTTGCTAATTTTGATTTGCTAATAATTTGTTGAAGAGTTCTATGTCTATGTTCATGAGGAGTACTGGTCTTTAATTTTTGTCCTTATCAAAGACATTATTCTGTCTTCATAAACCAAATCTGGATTTGTTTCCTCTTCCTCATTTCCTTCCTTCCTTCCTTCCTCCCTCCCTCCCTCCCCTGTCCCTCTCCCCTCCTCTCCCACCTCCTCCTCCTCCTCCTTTTTCTCTTCCCCCCCACCTCAGTGATGGAGGACTGAACTCAGTACCTCACACATACTTTGCAAGTGCTCCACCACTGAGCTGCATCCCCATTCTCCTTTTTAAAATTTTTTACCTTGAGACTGGATCTTGCTAAGCTATGCAGGCTGCTTCTGGCCTTGAACTTGCAATCCTCCTGACTCTGTCTCCCGAGTTGCTGGGATTATAGGTGTTCACCACCAGGCTGGCTCCTCTTCCTCATTTTCCAAAAGAGTTTGTGAAACATTAAATTCTCCTTTAAATGTTAGATATGATAACCAGGGAAGGCACCTATGCTAGGAATTTTCCTAATGGTATCCTTTAAGATTATAAATGTAGCTTATTTAATAAAAATATGAACATTCCAGTTTGATATTTGTCATTGTCAGTGTGCCAGGTGGAATTCTGAGATAGCCTTCAGTGTTCCCTGCAGAACCTCCTCTACCTGAATGTGGGTTGAAAAGATGACTACAACTGAAATTCACTCTAGTGTTAGGTTACTAAGCACTTGACATTTATGCAATCAAAAGGGAGGTGATTAGAGGAGGGCCTGACATTGTGGGGCCAGCATTTAAAAGAAGGATTAAGCTTTTCCTGAACAGACAGATTCTCTTGTCAGCTTTGGAATAAGTAAATTGCTATGTTGTGGAGATGATTATGTGGCAGGGAATCCTGGAAGATCTCTAGGACCTCACAGATACTCACTTCTCCTTTCTATTTTCAAAGCTCGGAAAATGGTTGTTTGAGTGCTCATTGTGCACCAGTCTGACCTTTGCCTCTATTGTTGCATCTCCTTCTCTGAACCTAAGACTTTGTTTTCCCTCTTCCACTTATAAAAGCTATTGTGCTTGCTCTGTTGTTGTTAAGTGCCATCTAGAAGGAAACCCTCCCTGACTCTGCACCATATCCAGCACTGTGTCAGTCAGTGCTTCTCTGCTATTCATAGGGCTTTCAGTGGCAGATTGTTTTGGGAGTGGGCTGCGAGGTCCTTCTCCTATTTTTGCGGTGCTGGTGATAAAACCCAGGGCTTAGAAAGTGCAAAGCAGCACCCTACCAACTGAGCTAAACTCTAGCCCCTGCTTGCCCTGGGTCCACCTAATAATCCAGGATAACTTTACTTGCCCTTCAGCATGTTACATAACATAGTCACAGATTCAAGAAAAAAGATGTGTACAATTTTACAGAACCAGAGAAATTACAATATTAATATGTATTTTATTATTGGGTGGACTCTTGTATACATTTCAGTAGCATTCCACTGATTAATAGTATTGCTATGCTGGCATGGTGGCACATGCCTATAATCCCAGCAGCTCAGGAGGTAAAGGAAGGAGGATTGCAAGTTCAAGTCTAGAGGCAGTGTCAACAACTTAGAGACACCCTGTCTCAAACTAAAAAAAATAAAAAAGGGGCTGTGGGTACAGCCAAGTGGTAGAGCACTTGCCTAGTATGTGTGAGGCCCTGGGTTTAAATCCTAACACTATAAAAACATATTGTTATTGTTTTGTTTATACTTTAGACTTATTCATTAATTTCTAATAAGGATTCTGAAATCTTTAGTTATGCTTATGAATTTTGCTATATCTCTTTAGTTCTGCCAGTTTTCTCCTTGATAAATTGGTTCCAATATTGGAATCTAAAGTTCATGCTGCTTGCTGCTCTGCTGAAAAAGCAAGAAACAGAAATTAGTTCAAGGAAATAGATTTACTCAAAGCTGGCCCTGAGGAAATAGAAGCGTCTTTCAGTCTCAAATCTCCATCTTCTCAGGGGTAGGTGTATTGAGCACCTTTGTGAGACACAAGTTACCATGATGCAGTAGATGGGAAATACCTGTGCTGGACAGGGACTTTTTCTTCAATGCCCAGCCTTTCTTCTTTTTGTCAAAATCAACCAGGACCTGATCACTCAACTTTGCTGAGGAGTGGGCAGCACTTGCATTTTCTTTTCAAAGGAACACATTGCTTTTGCAAGTCAATTCATGTGTGCTGAGGAGAAGGGGTCTGTGTTACACATGGCTCTCCTTAGAAGTTAGAATTTGGAATATGAGAGGGATGGGGCATTGAAGATTAGGGAAAGGATTCCATGGAAGGAAGGCAAACATGGCAGATTCCTCCCTTTCTGTTACTTTTTCCTACAAAGCAGACCAACAGAAAAATCAAGCTATCCTTGTTAGTTACTTTTGTGTCAATATAACCAGAAAAACAGAAAAAAAACAAGGGAAAAAGGATTTATTTTAGTGCATGGTTTCAGACGGTGTGGCCCATGGTTGCTTGGCCCCATGCCCTTGTGCAGAATATCATGGCAGTGGGATCATGTGAAGGAGGCTACTCACCTCATGGTGGACAGGAAGCAGAGAAAAGGAGTTGGGGGAGGGGTCAGTACAAGATATAACTCTTAAGAACACGCTCCCAGTGACCTACTTCCTCCTACCAAGCACCACTTCCTACTTTTGTCACCTTCCAATAATGCCATCATGCTATGAGTCTATCCCTGGGTTTAATCCATTGATTAGATCAGAGACCTAAAGATCTAATTGTCTCTGGAAATGCTCTCAGACACACCCAGATACTCTTGTTGTTGTGGCTAGGTGCCGTCCAGTCGGTGTCCGACTCATGACAATCCTACATACAACAGTCGAAACACTATTGTTGTGCTTTTCTGCTGTTCGTGGAGTTTTCAATGGCTGATTGCTTTGGGGGAGTGGGATGCCGTGTCCTTCTTCCAAGCCTACAGTGTCTCGTGTCCTCAGGTGGCCTCCTATCCAAGTACTAAGCAAGCCTGACCCTACTTACTTTCCAAGATCAGATGGGATTGGATACTAGTGTGCTATGGCTGCCGGATTAGGTCACAGATGTATGCTTTTATTGCAGGATGGAATAGTGGATTATTGTGTGAGTGGGTTCCTGACAAAAAGATGAGTTTGCACTGATTTCCTCTCTCTCTGCACATGCTCACTTGCCCATGTGCCAGGCTATTATTCATTAAGAAGGCCCCAGTCAGATACCAACACCATGCTCTTACATTTCTTAGCCTCCAGAACCATGAGTCAAATAAACTTAAAACGCATTGAAATCTTGCATCTTCTATACTTTAAAACTATGAAACTGCAAAATCACTAGACCTTCAGGCTGCAAGATCATCATGAAACTATAGAAACGGCAAGACTACGGCACTGAGACTTCAGTATGTCAAAGCCCTTCGCTCTCACTGCTGTTGTTGTTATGTGCCATCCAGTTGGGTCTGACTCATAGTGACCTGATGTACAACAGAGGAAACACTTCTGACACTGTGGCATGCCAGGCATTATGTCAGTGCTTCCATGTTATTCATAGGGTTTTTGATGGCTGATTGTTTCCAGAGTATGCTTCCACATCCTTTTCTCAAATCTACAGCACCTGATTCCCAGGCGGTCTCCCATCCAAGGACAACCCAGGCCTAACCCTGCTCAGTTTCCAAGATCTGATGGGATTAGACACTAAGGTGCTATGCCTGCAGGCTGCTCTCATTGGAACACTAAGCAATTTCCAGATAAACTATCATTCTTACCCTGTACACATATACTAACACTATCTGTTTCTTTTCAATCCCTCTACCACTTACAAATCTCAATGAAGCACTTCCTCTGAGCAGGTGAATTATCTGGTGTGCCTCTACACACTTGCTCTTTACAAATGTGTTCAATAATTGTACTGAATGCAGAGCAGCATGGCCACAGGAAGTATGGCACTGTTTGCCATTTATTTATTTATTTGTTTATTTATTTATTTATTTATTTATTTTTGAGCTATTCATCTTTGTCTCCAGTCTTGCAAATGACAAGACCTGCCATCCTAAAATGGCTTGTAACTTTACATCTGCAGTCACTTGAGCTTACTGCCTGGGTATCTCTATCATCCCAGTGACTTATTTCTACAAGTATCCCTTTCAAAAACACACTGTGCTCTCCCAAGGAAGAATTTCACAACTGTCAATTTTTCTATTTTCCTACATCTTCAGGAGTATTTATCACCCTATTGATAAGTTTATTACTCATGTAGTTGTCTTGATGGCCCACATCTACATCCAGGTCTTCCCACTATATGGGTAGTGAAGCATCATTTCATACTTGGAGTTTTGCAACAGCTTCCTGCTTGGTCTCTTGTTTCCAGGACTGTGCCATATTGTCTTCATTCTAACCCCAGAGAAACACAACTTGGTTTCCATACTTCAGCTGGAATCATCTTTTGGTTTGAAAAAGATGAGCAAGTGTACAGAAAAATGAACATCAATGGCCCATGGTGTGATTCACTAATCAACTATTTAACATTCACTGAATGTATTGAGTACAAAGCCAAGTGTTAGGAATGTTGAGATTGAGATGAAGAAGTCTTCTTGCCATCCCATTACTGTCAAAGGAATTTTTAAAAAAATCAAAAAATGGTGTTGAATAATACATAAATTTCGCTGAAGTGCAGGATTTTGAAGAGTGCTGAATCTGAGAATGGGGACTAATTGGAGACAGTGGAGAAGGAAGCTCTCATTTTGGGAAATAACTGAAGAATTGTTTAACATTTCCAAAGCTAGACTGATGTCAACTGGAGCAAACACTTTGCTGTATTAGTGCTTGCTCTCCACCAGGTAGGATGGAATTTCTATTTGACTTATCTCACCAGAATTATTCCAGTAGATGACAACAGTGAAATAGGAGTTGTTTCACATGCCTTGTGAAAAAACGTAACTCACCATTTTATGTCCTGGTTTCAAAATCACACAAATGTGCATTTTTTCCTTCATCAGCTATTCAGTATTTCTCCCTCAAATAAATGCTTCCCGCATTTACTGTTTTCCTGTGGCAATTACCCTGAGGGTTGGGGTTTAGCTCAGTTGGTAAAGTGCTGCTCCACACTCTCTGAGGACCTGGGTTTGATCCCCAGCACCACAAAAATGGGAGAAGGATGTGGCAGTCAACTCCCCAAAACAACCCTCAAACAGTCAGCCACTGAAAACCCTAGGAGGGTCACTGTGAGTCAGACCAGAGTGGGTGGCACCTAACAACAATTTCCCTGAAGCCCACTAATTCCTAAGGAGGGATGTTTGCTGATGCACAGCGCCATCTACTGGAAGTACTTGGGAATCAATAGCAGAATTGCACAAAGATTGCAGCTTGTTTCCTGTAGAGGGATGTTTTTAGCCTTTGCCATGACTACATTTATGTATTTGTTCCCACTTTTATACAAGAACTCATACAAAATATTCCAGATGAATGACTTTTCATCCTCATCTTCCTTTACTTGTTCATCTTAATTAATTTGATAATAATGTGATTAGTAACTCTGTTAGCAGCTACACACAACCCATTATATTATTATTCTTCAAATAGTTTTGGTCATATATTTGAAATGCATTTTGAAAAAGGGCACCTCAGAAGTTACAGTGATCTTGATCTTGCTGCTTTTGTTGGTTAAAAATCCTTACCAAGATTCCCAGGTTTTCCATTCATTTTGATTCTCTCTTGCAGAAATTACTCAGAATTGGCAGTGTCTATGATTCTTCCTTTTACAGGTTGGTGCACTCAGTAATGAACTTCAGAACCTGCTCTTTTTTTCTCCTGCCCTTCATCGGGACTTTGTTGTTGTTGTTGTTGTTGTTTTGTTAAAACAGGGACAGAAAGAGGTTCACGGATAGAGTTTTGCTAACATAATGATATTAGGGAAATCCAGCAAAAGCCACTGTGACAAACCATGCATTTTAGCAGAGGTAGGCCTGAGTGGCTTTGAATTACAGAGCAAAGCCAGGATGATACCTTCACCTTTGTGTGTGCATTAGAATCATGTAACCAACTAGAAATATGAACTTAAAATGTATGATCAATAAATATTCGCTACTGATGGCATGTTGACATCACAGACAGCATAAAATATGTCCATATTTGAGACTAAGAAAATAAAGTACTCGACAGGGCTCAGAAAAGCCTACATCTGAGCTGTGTGAACCTGGACAAGCACCTTCCTTTTGTATGTCTCAGATTCTTCGTCAGCTAAATGATAAAATCTCTTCCACCTGCTGTGGATACTATTCTTGGAATAAAGTGGGATAATGGATGCAAAACTTTCAGTGAAAGACTAAACACATGCAAGTGACACACGTAGCCATGGTTTGTTATTGAAATTGGATGTTACTTTGCAGGACCCAATTAAATCCAAGCTCTGATGCCATTTCAGGCAGGAATTACAAGTGCAATGTCCTGTTGGGTTGAGGAAAATGTTACAGAAGGACTATTCACATTTCTTTGCAATCAACACAACAGAAAATTCCTCCATCCAAGGATAACATTCTCATTCCTCTGACAGCCACAGTCAACAAGGGCTTGGATGTTGCTCAGAGGACACTGATCTACCTGGCAAGAGGCAGGTTTACCACGGGATGGTCAGAAGTCTACTTGAGGGTCCATAGACAATGTCAGTGTAGCTTTGTCCTCTGTCCTCACCTAATTCTTACATAAGCAAGATCCATAGGGAAGATGGAGGCAGCTTCTCACCTGTCTCCCAGGCCACAGTTACACAATTGCTTTGACATCCTTCCCATGTAAATTTGCTGTGAGGACGGATTATCTTCTTCAGGGAGAGCATTGAGCAAAAGCCTGTGCTTAGGACTCCAAAGGACAGCCCTTTCACAGATAAGAAAACTAATGACCCCATGGAAACCAAAAGACTTGCTCTTACTCTCACATTGATCCTGACCATGTACCTCAGTCTTCAGGACCCCATATTTTTGTCTGTCCTGTTCTGTTTTCACAGTACTGCCTGTTACCCTGGTTTTGTGTTTTCTTGTCCTATGCTCCCAAAACTGATTCTGCTTATAGAATATCTGCATCATCCAAACAGCTGCACACATTGGAGAAAGGACAGGCTGAAAATAGGGTCCAGAGACTATGGATGGCCAAATTTTATGTCATGGATATCAAAGAGGAAATAGCCCCAGTGATGATCAAGCAGTGACCATTGGTCTGGGCCTGAGTAGACAAGGGGACTCTTCTAATTGCTAGGCAGCAAAGCTATGCATCATTGCAGGGGTCAAAAGTAGCTACCCAGCACAGTAAAGAATTTGAGGTTTCTTATCAGAGGTGAGAAGTCTTCTCTCACTTTCTCTAAACTATACTTGGGGGTCTGTGGCTCCCCAAGTTTGGTTCTAAAATAGAAACAGCTCTCATAGTTTCTGACTCCAGCCAGTAATCACAACAGTGTCTATTGATTCTCTTACTACACTTTAACTCCTTGGGGTGAGATTAGAATTTTATTGAATTTTGAAAGTTATTGAGGATCCAGAGGGAATCAGGATCCCCCAGGGAACAAACCAAGAAAACCTTGGGGATGACCGGCTGCCTTCCTCAGTCTGGGGCGAACTCTGGCCTCTTGTCAGAGTAACTGGGGCAAATCTCATTGAGCTGGGGACAACTCAAGGAAAGGAGGTAAGAGGGGAGTGTGTGGAGGAGGATCTCATGGGTCTCTGGACAGCTTCCTTTCTGATTATTTGATGACCAGAAGTGCTTCTGTTTTCAGAAGTGAGGCCATGGGAGACAAATAGCAAGCCAAGAGACAAGCTGGCAACTAATATATGCTTTTACATTAGAGCACTTTGCAGACCAGCACTGCAAATTCTGGAAGCAAAATTCCCTTCCTGCAGGTCTCCTTGTCTTACTGGAGCGGAAAGGCACTCAAATGGGGACCTTGGATTTTAATCCCAGGGAAATGAGTCATGCACATCCACAGCTGGACTCAAACGTGCTGCAAAGGATCAGCTTGAGCAGGACCACACACACAGGGAGTCATGTCCTTTCCTGTCCCAGATACAACAGAGGCAGTTATTTGCACAGGTCTTTATGAGTGACACTCAAGCTGCATGGTTAGTTATTAACAGTGGCTGCTCATGTGGGGCCCTCCAAACTTACTAGGTTTCTAGGGTTGTTTAAACTGCAACTTTGGGCCCTGTGTCAGACAGTAAGGCAAGGAGGGTGTGTGCATCCTAGGAAATAAAAGGAAATCTGCAATGTAGCACCAAATTATCTTCTTCAACTGTTCATTGTGTAGTCTTTCATGTATAATATTCAATGGATACAGATATAATAATAAGCTCAGTTGGTAGACTGCTGCTCTGTCCTCTAGGAAGCCCTGAGTTTGACCCCCAGTGGTGTAAAAAATGGGAGAAGGATTTGGCAATTCACTTCCCAAAACAATCCTGAAACAATCAGCCATTGAAAACCCTATGAGGGTTGTAATGAGTCAGACCAAACTTGATAACACCTAACAACAACAAAAACAACAAATATAATTGATCATTTGAAGTCTTTATTTGTACCCAATTTAAGTTAATCAGTGTGCTACCTGTCTGTGACCCAGTGGAGTAAATGTTCCTGGTCAGTGACCGGGAAGCAGTCTAGACTCATTCAGAATAGGAACCTATCACTTCAGATGGTTTTGTGGCTTTTTAGAAAAGCATTAAAATTTGAGCTTTATCTGGAGTCACTAAGATAACATCGCACATGAAATGCAATAGCTATCTCAACAAGAATTCTGGAAGGAAAAAGGATACCTTTGTAGACTAACACCTGGGCCCTGTTACCTTTGTTGTTGTTGTTGTTGTTAGGTGCCATCAAGTCGGTATCCGACTCATAACGACCCTACATACAACAGGTGAAACACTATTGTCAGTGCTTCTCTGCTATTCACAGGGTTTTCAATGGCAGATTGATTTTTTGGAGGGTGCCAGGTCCTTCTCCCAAGCCTACAGTATCTGGTTTTCCCAGGCAGTCTCCCATCCGAGTACTAACCAGGCCCGAACCTGATTAGCTTCCAAGATCTGACGGGATCAGATGCCACAGTGCTATGGCTGTAGGCCTGTTACCTTTAGATTCTGTTATTTTAAACATGTATTTACAAGAGCTTCTTATTGAGATGGGCCATGAAAAGTAAATGACAGTGATGTGTGAGGCAGAATTCTGTGAAAATTGTGGCTAATATATATGCTGAAATACACATCACCATGAGGGTAACAAATATTTAAGTTGAAATTTTAGGAAATTCAGATAATAGCAAAAATAATAAAACACCCTCCATCTCATGATACAAATATAATCCCTAGTAACATCGCTCGGTTGGTAGAGTGCTGCTCTGCAATCCCTGAGGTCCTGGGTTCTACTTCTAGCACTGCAAAAATGGGAGAAGGACATGGCAACCCATTCCTGAGGCAATCCTAAAACAATCAGCCATTGAAAACCCTACAATGTTCGCTATGAGTTGGACGTGACTCCATGGCAACCAACAACAGCAACAACAACATTTGTAGTCATTTCCCTCTCTGGGGTTATTTATAATAATGATGGCTATATAAATTGTATTATAAGTACTTTGCATACAACAAGATTGCCATCCCTGAGAGATTTGGTGAAGAGTACCAAAATGAAGTCAGCAGATAAGGAATTTAGTCTATTTTGTAGTGAACTAGCTTTCTGACCTTGAGAGGGCCTTTTATTCCCTAGTCTTCATTTCACCTTTATAAATGTACAGTTAGAACGGTCAAATCACTGATAGCTCTGTCCATTAAAAATAAAAATTAGAAACCAAGTTCTCTTATCTTCTTTTCTCTTTTGGTTGATTTTTCATGCAAAAATGCAGAGATATAGATAGGTTTAAATCAATTTATTTTGTTGAAATTATGATTTCCAAAAAAAGAGGTAAAATTAATACTCATATACATTTAGATTAACAGTCATGCACACAGGTGACCATGTACACACCCACATACACAAATATTCTTGGAGGTACAACTCACCAATAGGTCAAAAGAAGACGCTCACATAGAAAACCTGATACCATTTTAGGAATCACGAAAGCCAAATTCATTTGGTCTTTTAAGTTGTCAGTGAGAAATTGATGAGCTGTGCCTGCCCAAGCTCCCAGCTAAGGTCAGAGTACCCTTGACAAGACAAGAAAAAAGAAGTGATTTACAGATAAACCTGGCAGCCTTGGCACCAGGTGCTTTGTTTTGTTAGCTGTAGTCCCTGGGAGAGGAGTGTGCCTCAGCAGGCACAAAATGTTCCCTGGACAATGTGTGACACACGCCAACCTGAAGCCCGGCCAGCTTCCAGCTACCATGCGAATTCCTGCTTCTGTCAGGGGCGCACACAAAAGGCAGGCCCAGGCCACCAGCAGCCCCCAGGTAGGGGCTAGAGCTGCTGTTTGTCATCCTTAAGCCAATGGGCTGTTCTTCTTCCACCTCCTGCAAACCAACGGCCGTGAAACTTACCTGGAAAAAGAAAATGAGACAAAGGATAACTCAGAATTCTGAGCTCAGGAAGGGTGAATTCTCTTCCCTCAGCTTCCTCCACATTGAGAAACATTGCCAAATACTGCCACTTACTCTTAAAGGCATCTCAAGTAGATGTTTTTCCAGTTAGCTCTCTAAATCTTAGCATACAAGTTTTTCTCTAAATATGAAAGTAATATTACCTGTAGATACTTTAGAAAGTCAGAAGAATGCAAGAAAAAATTAAGAAGCCATCATGATCCATAAAGTAAGGATAGCCACAACAGTCATCTTAGTGTCTTTTATTCTGATAGCTTACACAGGTGCATAGTGTATATGTATGCATATATAGCATGCACATGCACATGGATAGGCAGAGAGAATAACTGCTTTCCATAATTGGTTGTTGTTGTTAGGTGTCATCAAGTCACATCAAACTCATAACCACCCTCATAGGTTTTTCACTGGCAGATTGTTTGTGGGTTGTTTCAGGAGTGGATTGCTACATCCTTCTCTCACTTTTGTGGTACTAGGGATTGAACGTGGGTCCTCAGAAAGTATGGAGAAGTGCTCTACCAACTGAGCTAAACCCCAGCCCTCCACAACTGGTAGCACCCTATGAATAATATTTTCTATTACTTTGTTCAACATTATTACCACGGACAGTAATTGTTAAAATGGAAAAATGTATTGTATTGTTATAAATATATTATTAGTGTTGTAAATATATTGTTATAATAATATGTCATATTATTTAGTGTCATAAATATATTATTTAGTGTCCATGCTTAGTATTTTTTCCTGTACTCTGTTGTTAGTATTAAATAAACAAATGTGAATACTTTTACAATGGTAGCAAGCAGGAAATAATCGACAAGATAATGATAATTTTCTTATAATCTAATGAGCACAAAAAGACTCCTGTTTAAAATATTCAAAACTATATTACAAAACTATCTATGAAGAAAAGGGCACTGCTAAATCACAGACTAAAAATCAGTGACCCTAGAGTTGTTTGCTATTTCTTCCTGTACCTTCTGAAGAGCAGACCAAATTATACTTGGGCAGAGTCCACTGGCAGAGAAATCACTAGATACTAACAAAGCTCATTCTGGTGTCTGGCAGCTCTGTTGTTAGATGCTGTAGAGTCAGTGTCCGACTCATAGCGACCCTCCCTACAACAAGTGAATCATTATTGTCGGTATCATTATTGTCAGTGCTTCTCTGCTATTCATAGGGTTTTCAATGGCTGATTGTTTTTTGGGAGTGTGTTGCCACATCCTTCTCCCAAGCCTACAGCACCTGGTGTTCCCAGGTGGTCTCCAATCCAAGTACTAACCAGGGCCGATTATGCTTATCTTCCAAGATCTGACGGGATCAGATGCCACAGTGCTACAAGCTGCAGGCCTGGCAGCTCTAGTCAGTAGAAAATTCTAGGTAATGCCAAAATCAAATGTTCCCCTATATCAACCCAGGTAGTGCTCCTGGTCAAGCCATTTAATCATACAGAAAAAAAGAGAGAGAAAGAAGAAAAAGGAAGAGCTAATTTTCTTAGCTTAAAACCATTGTGCAGTTAATATAATAAAGTAATGCCTGGCACTGAAAGTATTTAATTTTCTAATAGAGTGGGATTTACTTTGTACATTTGTACACTTTGTACATTTTGGTTCTATTTATGCAGCTTGATAACTGTAATTCATTGTTGTCTGAAACTAGGCATACTGATAAGAAAGAGGTTATTTATTGTTATTGTTAGTTGCCATTGAGTCAGGTCCAACACATAGCGACTCTACGTATGTACAACAGATTGAAATGCTCCTTAACATTGTGCCATGCCTGGCGCTGTGTCAGTGCTTCCCTGCTGTTTATGTGGTTTTCAAGGACTGATTATTTTGGTAATGGACTGCTAGGTCCTTCTCCCAGGCCTAAAGCATTCCCAGGCATTCTTCCATCCAATGACTCACCAGGCCCAACTTTGCTTAGCTTCTGAGATCAGAAGAGATAGGATGCCAAGGGAGTATGGCTGTAGACTAAGAGGTTATAGTTATTTTAAAGTGAGGACACCTGTGTTAATAATATTGTATAAAATGCATGTAACATGATTAACTATATGGTACTAAAGGAAGAAAGAACTTATGTGATAGCCCATGGTTAAAATAAAGTAAAACACTGCATAAAACTGTAAGTGTATAAGTCACATAAAAGATGTTTAACACACTCAACTCTGACCCATGGCTCAGAGGAGAAGCTGTTATTATCCAGCAACTAAAAGCTCTGAGAAGGTTTCAATCCAGTAAAAAGAATATGGATATCACTTTTTGGTCTCTCCTTCTATTATTAAACCTTCCTTAGGTATCTACATGTGTTAAGTACATGTTGTTGTTGTTGTTGTTAGGTACCATTGAGTTGGTATCTGACTCAATAGAGAAACAATATTGTTATTGCTTCTCTGCTATTCATTACAGTGATATGGCTGCAAGCTAAGCACCTCAATTAGTATTTTTATTTATTTTCTTCTTCTTCTTCTTCTTCTTCTTCTTCTTCTTCTTATTATTATTATTATTATTATTATTAGAGATAATTTCTTGCTCAATAATACAGACTGGCCTCTAATGTAGCCCAGGTTGGCTTCTAATGATGCTCTACCTCAGCCTCCACAGTGGTAGGAATACAGGTGTGCACCACCAAGCTCAGCTCTAGAGTTTTTATATATGCACTTCTACTTAATGGTTAATTTGATTTAATCCTCATAGAAATCATAAAATTTAAAGTTGACAAGAAAGTTGATATCCAGGTACCTACCTATGAAAGCACCGGCTATATTAGGCAGCTTTTTCACCACTTTGACAAAGTACCTGAGAAAATGACCTGAAGAAAGAAGGATTTATTTCAGCACATGGTTTCAGAGGTTTCTGTCCACGGTTACTTGGCTCTGTTACTTCTTGGGCTGTGGCGTGGTGAGGCAGAGCACCGTGGCAGGGAGTATGTGCTAGACAGAATGGCTCCCCTTGTGGCAGACAGGAGGTAAAGAGAAAGACATGCAGGAGCCAGGGGGAAGATACCCTTCCAAGGCACACTCCAGTGACCTGCTTTCTCCAACCAGGCGTCACTTCCTAATCACCCATTCCATGTGAAGTCATCAGTGGATTAACTCTTTTGTGAAGTTAGCACCCTCAGGATCCAATCTGCCCCGTAGCACCACCAGCTGCAGACCACGCCTTCAGTACACGGGACTTTTGTGGAGACAATTTATATTCAGACCATACTACTTGCCCTTTCCCATGGCTTAGAGTGGCAATACTCTTTGTTTTTATTTTATTTTTTAATTAAATGGTAATTATACTGTACCACAGAATAATTCTATAAATTTAAAACCAATATTGCAAATATACTACCCTCTTTCCCATTTGCACACACACACACACACACGCACATGCACACATACACACTTGGATTTACTCAAATAATCAAAAAGACAAACACTTATTTTCTCCACATTTGGACTATTCTGACTTTCTAAGTGATCTCCAGGCCTGCAGTAGCCTCTTCTTTTAAAATCTCCTAAATGTTCTTTCTTTAGAAAGACTAATCTTTCCAAAGTATTTCTATTTCTTTTTTACACAAATAAACTCAATGGATCTTTTGCTTTGAGGAATTATCTAAACTAAATTGCATTAGAATTCAATGCTGCAGTTCTTCACTCCAACCCCATGTACAGCATTGCATTGTCAAGTCAAGGGAAATTCATGGTTCTCATTTTTATCACTACAGCCTACACAACATCTTCACAAATGTAATATATACATCCATATTTTGGTGCATGTCATTCTCTTAGGGCTATTTCTACCTGCATTAATCCTTCAAACTTCTCTCATATACTGTCTCCTTGACTAGGTCTTCTTCATTTCCCCATTCGAAAAGAATCACTTCTTCCTCTGCATTCTTATATCACTGATTATATGTTTATCATTACATGGATTTCATTCTGCCTTGTAAGCAAGTCAGTGCCAGGCGATACTTAAATGTGAGACACTATTATAAGACACAAAAATTTAGAGATGAAACAAGAGTTGATCCCTGATCTCTAGGAGCTGTCTAGCACAAGAAAGATTCTAGAGACCTTAACCTAACTTCATGAAGAACTCTTGATCATATCTGCTTATTTATTTCTAATTCCATGATATCCTGGCTTCACTATGATGTGTATAGATATTTGTTTATTTTTACTTAAGACATGAGGGTTCTGTCTTATTCTGAAGATTCATTAGAGCTATCTTAGCTTGTTTGTGCTGCTACTACAGAATACCCCATGCTGGGCAATTCGTAAATAACTTAGATTTATTTCTCACAATTCTGGCTGGTGGGAAGTCCAAGGTCAAGTCAGTCTAAATCTGTCAATGACAGTGAGCTCTCATGATCTAAATACCTCCCAAAGTCCCCACCTCCTAACACAGTTAAATTGAAGATAAAGTTTCCAACACATGAATTCTGGGGAATTCATTAGGAACATAGCAATTTTATTCTTTGTTTCTGAATAATTATCAGTCATTATGTCTTCAGTTTCTTTCTCCAAATTCTCTATATTTTCAGTGTGGGAATCCTATTTAACGCCATTTGTGTCTTTTCATTCTATCAGCCATATTTTTAAACCTATTTTCTATGGTTTATCTTTCTCTAACATCTCTTCTGTGTATAGAGTGATTTCTTCAGATATAACTTCTACTTCACTCTCTTTGACTTTGCTTATTGGCTGTTTATTGATTTTTTTTAATTTTAGGGCTACCTTTTGCTTTTTAGAGTTTCTATTTGATGATCTTCAAATATTTATATTTTATCTTTTGTTTTAAAAACTCAGATGTTTTCTATATCTTTATTTGAAGAGCATATAATCAGGCTTGGTTTTCTTTCTAGTCGAGTCTTGGGTGCTAAAGGAGTAAATTTATCATTTTGCATGTAATATAATTATTGATATATTTTATTTAAATGAATGAGTTCACCTCTGTATCAATTCTGTTTTTTCTGAAATTTTTAAATCATTTTAAAACATTTCATCTCTTCAGATTAAAAGTTTTATATTGGCCTCTCTCACCCACCTCTCTTTTGTAGTGCTTGGATGGAAGGCAGGGCTTCATGCATGGTAGGCAAGTGTTCTACCATGGATATACATTGTAGCACTTAGCATACAATCTTAATTTTTAAGAGTCTAATATTAGTAAGTGCTTTTAACTTCTTCACATCTATAACAAAAGTTTTAGGAACACTTCATTTTATTTCCATTTTCCTATGTTATAGAATATTATTTTGATTCTATATATTTAAAAATAACCAGTGAATCCTGTGGCACCTGTCTGATATCCCAGCAAGTGAAGAGGCCGAAGCAGGAGGATCAAAATTTTGAGGCAAGAGGCAGGTCATTCAACTTAATGAGACACTGGCTCAAAAATAACAACAACAACAACAACAAACAATCTAAAAAAAAATAAGTAAGTAAAAGAGGAGCTGGTGGGGTAGCTCAGTGGGTGGAGCCTTTGCTTAGCATCCATGAGGACATTTGTTCAACTCAACTGCTCAGTACTGCAAAATAATAATAATAATAATAATAATAATAATAATAATAATAATAACCAAACATGACATTTACTCTTTTAAATAGTCTCACTGGTATATATACTGCTTGTTGTTGTTGTTGTTAAGTGCCTTCGAGTAGAGACCGATTCATAGCGACAACGCTATGTACAGTAGATTGAAACACTTCCCAATTCTGTGCCAGGCCCATGATCTTATTTATATTTAAGCCCATTGTTGCAGACACTGTGTCAATGCATTTAGTGGAGGGTTTTCTTTTTTTTCATTGACCTGCCACTCTCTCAAACATGATATATTTCTCCAGGGATTGATCTCTCCTTACTACATGTCCAAAATATGTAAGACACAGTCTGGCCATCCTTGCTTTCAATGAGCACTCTGGTTGTACTTCTTCTAGGACAGATCTATTGGATCTTTTGGCAGTCTATGGTACATTCAATACACGTCTCCAGCACCATAGTTCAAAAGCATCAATTCCTTTCCTGTTTCCCTTGTTCAATGTCCAGCTTCCATAACCATATGATGCAACTGAAAATACCATGGCATGAGTCAGACGCACCTTCGTCTTCAATGTGACATCTTTGCTTTTCAATACTCTAAAGAGATCTTTTGCCACAGCTTTTCCTAGAGCAATGCATCTTTTGATTTCTTGACTGCTACTTCCACGGGTGTTGATTATAGAGCCAAACAAAGCAAAATCTTGGACAACCTCAATCTTTCCTCCATTTATTGTGAAGTTGCATACTGACCCAGTCGTAAGGGTTTTTGTTTTGTTGATATTTAGTCACAACTTATATTGAAGACTACGACATTTGATCTTCATCAGTAAATGTTTTAAATCCTCTTCACTTTCAGCAAGCAGAGTTGTGTCATCTGCATAGTGCAGGTTGTTAATGAGTCTTTCTCCAACTTCCAAGATCTGACAGGATCAGACAGCACAGCTATGGCTGCAGGCCCAATTTACTGTTTAAAGGTAGTTAAATATTATATTTTTAGTAAACATTGTGTTTACATACTTAAGTAACTGAACATCTTTACAAATTACTTTAAATGGGCTTAATTTTATTTCTTCTGTCTTGAGTAAAATCCAAGCTAATATGTTTCTTCCCACAGCAGGAAGTAGAAGATTATCAGCAATCAACTGGACACATATAGTTCAATTTGAACATCTCATGGCTCATGAAGTATAAGCTCACATTTACCAAACAGGTTTCCAGTTTTTCCTTCAGCTTGTGATTGTGAGGATTTTACATTTTATAATTAAACTCAGTTTTATATTAAAAAAATTTGTAACATATTATCAATAGTTCTAAGTATATACAGAAGGAGAGCACTCATCCACACTAGCATATTTGTTATGGGGTTCTCATTTCTATTTTCAGTTACCAAGAAGACTTGAACTTGTGAATGAAGTTCTCTGAAGAAGCCACATCTCTGTTAAAGCTCTTGTAGAGCTGCAGTAGAGCACAGCTGCTCAAACTATCACACTGCTATAAAAAGTTACATTTCATACCCTTTTTCCAACCTAGTGTCTTCTGCTCCACTGGCTCTTTCAGGAATTTTCCTTCCTCTCACCAGGGCACATGGGAACTCTTAGTTCCCAGGCTTGCCATAAGCAAACAAATCCACCATGTAATACCAGGTCCAACCTCAGGCTTATCTACTTATCCTGCAACTGATATCTCCACATTATGACTACCTCTCTGGATCCAAAGGATTTAGATTCTCCTGTTCCTTTCTGAATATGTTTTATTTATTTCTATGTCTTCCAAGGGAAGTTGTGTAGTGAAGTAATTCCCTTAGCAGTTGACCTCCTCCATCAACTTCTCTCTATTTTTCTTTACCTAATTCACAAGAGTATAAATGTCAGGCTATCTACCTTGTCTTTTTTCTTATGTAAATTTTTCATTTTTTAATACTTTCTTCTTCCAAGGGTCAGGGTTCAACATTGATAGTATGGTGATTATTCTGTCTACTTTTGGGCCCCTCTGGTATGGAACAGTTTGTTGTTGTTGTTAGGTGCTGTCAAGTCAGTACCCAACTCACAGTGACCCTGCATACAACAGGTGAAACACTATTGTCAGTGCTTTCTCTGCTGTTCATAGGGTTTTTAATGGCAGATTGATTTTTGGGAGTGGGTTGCCGAGTCCTTCTCCCAATGGAAGAGTTTAGTAGGTGAAAAAAATTAGCCTTAAATATAGTGCCTATATTTAAATTATTCCAAAGATATAGAATGGTTTGAAATCTTATGTGGGTATGGAGGTCAGTAGTATTATACATAAAAAAAGAGTAAAGAAGTTAGTTAGGTCATGTATTATTATGTGATCCACTAGAAGGAATTTGTACAAGATCACTTTTAAAATCTCTTCTGAGAATTTTAAGAATTACTTACATTTTAATATCTCTAGTTTCTGCCAATTCCATGTTGGGAGTTAAATATCTTATAAATATAAAAAGTCATGGTGGATTAAAATAATGTTAATTATTGAGTATTACTGAGTTCTCTATTGAAGGCCATTCCTTTTATATGATCTATCTGGTCATGGGCTAATAGTACACAATATATGTCCATAGAGAAGACTGTTGTTGTTGTTGTTAGCTGCCTTCCAGTCAATGTCCAGTTCACAGCAACCATACATACAAGAGGTGAAACACTATTGTCAATGCTTCTCTGCTATTCTTAGGGTTTTCAATGGAGGATTGATTTTTGAGAGTGAGTTGAGAGGTCCTTCTCCCAAGCCTACATTATCTAGTGTTCCCAGGCAATCTTCTATCCAAGTACTACGCAGGCCCAAATCTGCTTTGCTTCTGAGATCTGATGGGATACGATACCACAGGGCTACAACTGCAGGCATATATATATATATATATATATATATATATATATATATATATATTATGTATGCTCTTTATTCTAAGTTCTTTTTTTTAATTTTTATTTATTTTTTTGTAGTGCAACCCAGGGCCTTGCACATCTTAAACAAGTATTCTACCACTGTACTACATCTCAGCCCTTTGTTTATTCTGAATTCTTCATAAATATAGTCATCTAGCAAAATAATAAATGTCCTACAAAATGCCAGACACTATTCTTATATTTCATGAAATTTAGTTTTTATATATTAAGAATAGTGCCTGCCTGAATTCGCTTTTTGGTGCCATCTAATATCAAAATAATGAACTAAACTTCCAAGTCTATTTACAGAATTTGGCATATTTACAAAGATTTAGTATTCACAATTAAATTTAACCACAAAACTCTGATACCTATCCATCAATAGTTCTTAAATTTATCAGTTATCTCAAAAATGACTGAATCAATCCCAATTGTTTATTAAATGTCCTTCACAGATAAGTTTCTATCAATATCTTCTAGAAATGGATATTTGATTATTTAAAGAGGTAAATGGAGTTAGTTGAGGAGGATTGAGTGTTTGACCATGACAATATTCAGTCAATGTGTACACAGGTAAATGCTCAAAAATTAAAACACAGCAAACAATTTTTACCTAAAAAATTATGTTAAATTAATTGGATTTCATGTGATGACATGATATAACCATAGAATATAGAATCATTACATAATGGAGAGGACTACTTTTCAGTTAGAACCCAAACTTGGTCTTTTCTTCCAAAAAAAAAAAGAAAGAAAGAAAAACCATAATACAATGCTACTTAACATGTGGAGCTAGGGAAATAGGGTACTCACATGTAGAAGATAGAAACTAGATCCCTATCTGTCACCCTGTACAAAAATCAACTAAAAATGGATTAAAGACCTTAATGCGATACCTTGAAACTTTAGAGATAAACATAGAGGAAACACTTCAAGATCTAGGTATAGACAATGACTTTCCAAGTAGGTCTTCAATAGCATAGAAAACAATAGCAAGAACTGACTTCATGAAATTACAAACTGTAAAGCAAGGAAGGACTGGGGTTTAGCTCAGCTGGTACACCACTGCTCTGCACTCTCAAGGATCCAGACTAGATCCAGCAGTGCAGAAATGGAAGAAGGACGTAGCAATCCACTCCCAAAGCAATCGCAAAGCAATCACCCATTTAAAACCCTATGAGGGTCACTATGAATCAGACTCGACTCAAAGGCACCAAAGAACAACAACAACAACAACAACAACAACAAAGCAAAGAAATAATCAACAGAGTTCAGAGACAGCCTAAAGAATGTGAGAAAATATTTGCTACACATCTGACACAGGATTAGTATTCAGAATATATAAATAACTCAGAAAAACTTAAACAACCAAAGAACAAACAATCCAATCCATAAATGGGCAAATAAACGGACCACTTTTCAAATGGAGTACAAATATCCAATAGATACATGGAAAAGTGTTAAACATCTTTAACCATCAAAGAGATACAAATAAAAACTATATTGAGCAGAGCGTGATGGTACACATCTGTTATCTTAGCACTCAGGAGGCTGAGGCAGTAAGATCACGAGTTGGAGGGCAGACTGGGCTATATAGTAAGTTTTAGAACAACATAATGAGACCCTGTTTCAAATTGTTATTGCTGTTGTTGTTGTTAGGTGCCCTGGAGTCAGTATCCGACTCACAGCGACCCTCGTAGGATTTTCAATGGCTGACTGTTTTGGGTTTGCCTTGGGAGTGGATTGCCAGATCCTTCTCCCATTTTTGAAGTGCTGGGAATTGAACTCAGGACCTCAGACACTGCAGAGCAGCACTCTACCAACTGAGCCAAATCTCAGCCCCTGTTTCAAATACATCCCTGAAAAAAATACATTGAGATTCATTCCTGCCAGATACCAGTCAGAATGACTATCATAATCAAAGAAATAAAAAATAATCAAATGTTGGTAAGAATGTAATGAAAAGGGAACATTTATACACTTCTGATGGGAATATAAATTAGGCCAGGCACTATGGAAATCAGTATGGAAATTCCTCAAAAATTAAAAATAGAACTTCATATGATTCATCTATGCTGCTTCTGATTATTACATCCCCCCAAAGAAAAGAAACAAAGTCAGCTTACTGTACAGATTCTTGCTTTCACTTTGTGTGTGTGTGTGTGTGTGTGTGTAGTACTAGGGCCTCACACCATAATTTTGGAAGAGCTCTACCACTGAGCTACACCACCAGCCTCTTTCTCTAATTTTTTATCCTGAGACAGGGTCACCATAAACTATATAGGGTGCTTCTGGTTTTTCATTTATAATCACCCTGCCTCTGCCTTCTGAGTAACTAGGATTATAGGAGTGTGCCACTGCATTGGGCCCTGCATACACTTTCTTATTGCTGCGCTATTCACAATAGCCAAGTTGATGGAATTAGCCTAGGTGCTCACCAAAGGATGAATAGATAAAGAAAACATGGTATGTATATGCAATAGAGATTTATTCGTCCATAGAGAAGACTGAAATTATGTTGTTTACAGAAAAATGTATGAAACTGGAGATCATTATGAGTAATTTCTCATGAGCACAGAATTCTTAGGGACCCAAGATAAGTGGGAAACCAGGGAAACTCGAAGTGCATCCAAGGAAAGTGTACTGTGTCTACAACTGAGGAAGAATAATAATGACGGCTACAAGGAGGTGATACTTTCTCCTCTATACAAAACTTGCTTTCAATGAAGAGAGACAGTCAATGTGTTCTCAGAAACATAAGCAACCAAGGAAGCCAAAAACTGACTCATGTTATTTTCCTATATTAGCCAGTCACTTGCTCTAAATATAATGACATTGAAAGAAATGGAATGATAGGAGGACCCATAGTTCCCTTGCTTTGAAAGTCCTTTTTACTCATGATTAATGGAAAATAAGTGTTGGTAGAATATGCAAATGTCAGAAAGTGAAGCAAAAGCAATTAGGTTAGTTTTTTGGACAGATTCCGTAGTTTACACATGCAGAAACAACAAAATACTAATTTTAATTTCAGTTAGTCTACATATTAGTGCTCCTATATTTACATTTTGAGAGAAGGACCCAGAAACCCACTCCCCCCAAAAAATCTGCCATTGAAAATCCTACGAATAGCAAAGAAGCACTGAAAATAGTGTTTTACCTGTTGTACATAGGGTCACTATGAGTCAGACACCGACTCAATGGCAGGTAAAAACAACAATATTTGCACTATAATGTTTGTTACATGATATAAAGGTGCACAGTAAAATGAATTCTAAAACAAGTTTTAATTGTTCTTTACTTGTTGTTGTTGGTGGTGGTGGTGCCGTCGAGTTGAGTCCAACTCATAGCGACCCTATGTACAGCAGATCGAAACACTTGCCAATGCTGTGCCAGGCAAACAATCTTATTTATGTTTAAGCCCATTGTTGCAGACACTGTGTCAATCCATCTGGTGGAGGGTTTTCCACTTGTGCATTGACCTGCCACTCTGCCAAGCATGATGTCCTTCTCCAGGGATTGATCTCTCCTGACTACATGTCTGAATTTTGTAAGACGCAGTGTGGCCATTCTTGCTTCCAAGGAACACTCTGGTTGCACTTCTTCTAGGACAGATTTGTTGGTTCTTTTGGCAGTCCATGGTATACTCAATAGATGTCTCCACCACCACAATTCAAAAGCATCAATTCTTTTTCTGTCTCTCTTGTTCAATGTCCAGCTTTCACAAACATATGATGCCACTGAAAATACCATGGCATAAGTCAGATGCACCTTCGTCTTCAATGTGACATCTTTGCTTTTCAATACTCTAAAGAGATCTTTTGCCACAGCTTTTCCTAGAGCAATGCGTCTTTTGATTTCTTGACTGCTGCTTCCACAGGTGTTGATTATAGAGCCATGCCAAGCAAAATCTTGGATAACCTCAATTTTTTCTTCATTTATTGTGAAGTTGTGTGCTGACCCAGGCTTAAGGATTTTTGTTTTGTTGATGTTTAGTCGTAACGCATATTGAAGGCTATGATCTTTGAACTTCATCAGTAAATGTTTTAAATTCTCTTCACTTTCAACAAGCAGAGTTGTGTCATCTGCATAACGTAGGTTGTTAATGAGTCTTCCTCCAATCTTGATGGTGCATTCTTCCTCACAAAGTCCAGCTTCTCGGATTATTTGCTCAGTGTATAAATTGAAGAGATAGGGTGAAAATATACAGCCCTGACGCACACCTTTCTCAACTTTAAACCACTCAGTGTTTCCTTGTTCTATTTGAACAACTGCCTCCTGGTTCATGTACAGATTTCCCATGAGCACAATTAGGTGTTCTGGCATTCCCATTTTCCAAAGTGTTAACCATAATTTGTTATGATATACACAATCAAATGCTTTTGCATAGTCAATAAAAATAGACAGACATCTTCTGATATTCTCTGCTTTCAGCTAATATCCACCTGATGTCAGCAATGATGTCACTGGTTCCCTGCCCTCTTCTGAATCCCACTTGATTTTCTGGTAATTCCCTCTCTATATACTGCTGCAGTCGCTTCTGAATGATCTTTAGTAGAATTTTGTTTGTGTGCAATATTAATGATATTGTCCGACAGTTTGCACATTCAGTTGGATCCCCTTTTTTGGGAATAGGCACAAATATGGATCTCTTCCAGTCAGTTGGCCAAGCAGCTGTTTTCCAAACCTGTTGGTACAAACATGTTAACACCTCCAGTGCTGCATCTGTTTGTTGAAACATCTCTATTGGTATCCCATCAATTCCTGGCGCCTGTGTTTCACCAGTTCTTTCAAGGCAGCTTCCACTTCGTCCTTCAACACCATTGGTTCCTCTTCATATGCAACCTCTTGGAATGATTGGTCATCTACCAATTCTTTCTTGTATAATGACTCTGTGTATTCTTCCCATCTTCTTTTGATGTTTCCTGCATCATTTAATATTTTCCCTGTAGAATCTTTCACTACTGCCACTCCACGCTTGAATTTTTTCTTCCCTTCCTTAAGCTGGAGAAACACAGAGCATGTTCTTCCCTATTGGTTTTCTGCCTCCAGCTCC
>VMDO01006319.1:0-12745 GCA_007922755.1 Pedetes capensis
CCTTGGGTAACCTTGCTCATGTCTAAGGTTACAGTGGCAGAGCTCTCAGCCTCATCGCAACACACAAGCCCCCACGGCAAACTGACAGACATGTGGGGGCTCTGATGGTAAAATAATTAATACGAGGATGCATATATAGCATAAGAAAAAGAGAAGGAGAATAGAAAGAGGGAAGAGAGTAAAACAAGGAAGGAAGCAAGATGGCGGACAGATAACACACACCTTCTGTTCCGGAGCAATAAGAAGCCTCGATTAGGGGTTTAAAAAAGCCAATTGAATAAATAGAAACAGAGATAATTTAGTTTGAGAGATAGAGAATGAAACTAGGTGTGCACTGAAATCAAGGTTTAGGCTTCAGAGGAGCTACACAGTGGCCAGCAGCAGGACGCCGCCATTTCGCCATCACACAGACAGAGGATAGAATCCCAGAGACTTAGAGGGGATTTCACGCACACGCACCCACGGCCAGGACCCAACACGGAGTGCAACCTTGGCAGCACACTCTCACCACGCCTGCAGGACACAGACTGCAGATCCTAGGCCTACGGTCGCGAACTCCACAGAAAATTGGGCACACATATGCCCGGATCCCAGACACATCAGAGGTGAGCCCAAATCACCCCACTGTGCTGCGGAGAGGTCGGGGGCTTGTGGAGGCGGCTAAGTCGCGCGCGGCCGGGAGAGCTCCTTTTCTGCGGAAACTGGCGGAGCAGTTCACCACCAGCGGTGAAGTTCCGAGCGCGACTACAGCACAGGACAAGATGGCAGGATAGAATCCTGGAGACTCGAAGGGGACTTTGTCCACACACCCAGGGGAGCTGGACCCAACACAGCATGCAACCTTGACATCACACTGTCACCCTGCCCGCGGGACACAAACTGCAAGTTTTCTGGTGAGTCAGCACGGAATCGCACCCTCCCTCCTGTTGTGGCAGTGGGAAACCAGTGCCAGCAGTACACATCCAGAGCTGAAACGCGGCTCCCTCTCTCCTGTTGTGGCGGGACAGTCATGCAGACGCAATCTCCACAGACATACGGGCACACATATGCCTGGACCCCAGACACACCAGAGGGGATACTAAGTCATCCCACCGCACTGTAGAGAAAGGTGAGGTCTGCGGAGGAGGCTGAGCACCACGCGGACAGAGTGCTCCTTTCTGGCAGAGTCTTGCGGGACAATTAGCAGAAACAACTACAAATACTAAAATAAAGCTGGTACAACTGTATCAATAGGTAAGAGAAGCTTCAAATAGAAGACACTGCTAGCAATAAAAATTGCTACTACATAATGCTAAAGAGGACAATTTAAGTTCTAGGACACTGTAAGAATTTGAAGCTTAAATGTTCCTGTTTGCTTAGTTTCAAAATATACAGAGCAAAAATTAACAGAATTACAAGGAGAAACAGACAAACCCCATCATCAGAATGACAGTTTAGTTTCCTTTCCTTTTGTTTTGCAGTGCTGTTGATCAAACCCAGCATGCTATGTTAAGAGCTCTACCACTGAGCTCCATCTCCAGTGCAAATGAGAGATTTTGTTGTTGTTGTTTGTAGTATTGAGAGGTTGAGCTCAGTGCCTCCCAAGCAAGTGCTCTACCACTGAGCTGAACTCCCAGACTCTCTTATTTTTTACTTTGAGACAGGGTCTTGCTCAATTGCGCAGACTGCCTTTGGCTTTGAACTCAGGATCCTTTGGCGTCAGCCACCTGTGTTGCTGGGATGACAGGTATGCACCACCACACTTGATTCCCAAGTGAGAGAAAATACCTCATTCAGTAACTGGATAGTTCAAGCAGGTAAATCAGTAAGGATGTGAAAGATTTGCAACACAACTCACAAGCAGAGCATATAATTAATCTAATGAATACATGCATGGCTTTGTATCCAACAAATGGCATTTTTGTTATATTTACAAAAAGCACAGCAGGATATTTATGAGCCCCCCCAAAATGGAAATCAAATGTCCATCAACCAGGGAATAACATGATATATCCATATAATGGAATAATACTCTGCCATAAAAAGGAATGAAGTACTGGTACATGTAACAACATGAATGATTCTTAAAGATATTAAGCTCTGTGAAAGAAATCAATCATCAAATTCTATATATTGTATGAGCCCATTCCCATGCAATGTCCTGAACCGGCAAATCCACACAGAAAGTAGGTTAACAGTTGCCAGAGACTAGAAGGGGGAATGTTGGAGTTTAGCTCAGTTGGTAAAGAGCTTGCTCTGCACTCTAAAGCCCTGAGTTTGATCCTCAGCGCCACAAAAGTGGGAGAAAGACCTAGCAGGCCACTCCTGAAACAACCCTAAAACAATCAGCCAACAAAATGAATAGCAGATGGCACAGTGTCGGGGAATGGTTTGTTTCCATTGTACATACAGTCACTATGAGTCAGACCCGACTCAACTCAACAGCACCTAACAAGAAGAAGAAGGGGAAATGGAGAGTGCTTACCAATAATTTTTTTTTTTGGAGGCTGTGGGGGGGTATTAACTAAAATATTCTTGAGTATATAGTGGTTACAATTATATAACTTTTTCAATAACTAAAAGCTCCTTAGTTCTACATTTTAAGATGGTATATGAATTATATCTCATTTAAAAATATGTACCTTCAGGGGGATAAGTCATAAGAATAAATCTAACAACATATTTCCAGAAGCTCTATGAAGAAAGATTTAAAGCTTTACTAAAATACATTAGAGGCTTAAAAGAAGACATACCAAACTCATAGGCTGGCATAGTTAACATCATAATTATGTCAATTCTACCTAGTAAGATAAATAGGGTTAAGAAAATTCCAACAAAAATTTCAATGATTTTTTTCTTGTACCAGTTATTTTTCTTAATTTTTTATTGTACTACTTAATAGGCTTCATTATGACATTTCTATACACGCATATCAATGCATACTGCTCATATTTACCTCCCTCATTACTGTCTAATGAACCCCTCCCCCATCCTCTTCCTTTCTGACAGTGGTCCCCCTTCTACTTGCACATCTTATTTGTATGTACCTCTATCTATTTATTTATTTATCTATTGATCTAACTGATCTCTCTAGAATTTGTCTTAAGGGCAAAACATTTAATATTTCCTTTCCTTTCCTCCACTGTCCTTTCTTGTTGTTCTTCCCCCTTCTCTTTAGACCTTTATCTTCCCCTACATAGGCCCCCTTCTACTTTCATGACTTGTATATTTTAATGAATATATGGTGAAATATACCATCCACATACGAGAGAAAACAAGTGATGTTTGTCTTTCAGAGTCTGGCTTATTTTGCTTAAAATGATGATCTCTACTTCCACCCATTTTCCCAGAAAATCCCATAATTTTGCCCTCCTTTATGGCTGAATAAAACTCCATGGTGTATACAAACAACATTTCCCTTATCTATTCTATTCATTTGTCAACAGATGGATAAGCATGTATCTCTATGGCATGTTGACCTATTTTTTGGGCATATACCCAGGGGTAGTACAGCTGGGTCGTATGATAGTTCTATTTTTAGTTTTTTGAGGAACCTTGATACTGATTTCGATAGTGGCTTCACTAACTTGCATTCCTACCAGCAGTGTGCAAGGGTTCTTTTCTCCCGGCATCCTCACCAGCATTTGTTGTGTTGTTTGTTTTGCTCATAATAGCCATCCTGATTTGGGTGAGATGATATATCAATGTAGTTTTGATCTGTATTTCTCTGATGGCTAAGGATGTTGAATATTTTTCCATTGGATTGTTGCCTGCTTGTATTTATTCTTTTGTAAATTCTGTGTTCAGTTCATTTGCCCACTTCTTGATGAGATACTTTGCTTATTGTTTAATTTTGGGGGGTCTCTTTATATAGTCTAGATATTTATCCTGTCTGATGTATAGTTGGCAGAGATTTTTTCCTATTCTGTAGGTTGTCTCTTCGCTCTGCTAATTGTCCTTTGCTATCCAAAAGTTTTAAATTTTGTGTAATTCCACCTGTCAATTATTGTTGCTGTTTCCTGCTCTACTGGGGTCCTATTCAGAAAGTCCTTGGCTATGCCTATTCTTGAAGAATTTTCCCCATGTTTTCCTCTAGCGGTTTCACAGTTTTAGGTCTTACATTAAGGTCTTTGATTCATTTTGAATGGATTTTTGTACAAGGGCGGGGGGGGGAGAGATCGAGATCTAGTTTTAGTCTTCTACCTGAGGATATCCAGTTCTCCCAGCACCATTTGTTGAAGAGGCTATCTTTTCTCCCAACTTTTATTTTTGGCATCTTTATCGAACATCAGGTGGCTGTAACTGCATGGATTTACTTCTAGATCCTTTATTCTACTCCATTGGTCTACATGTCTGTTTCTGTGCCAGTACCATGTTGTTTTTGTTACTATAGCTCTATAGCATAATTTGAGATCAGATATTGTGACGTCCCCTGCATTGTTCTTTCTGCTCAGGATAGCTTTAGTGATTTGAGGTCTTTTATGCTTCCACATGAATTTTAGGATTCTTTTTTCTATTTCTATAAAATATGTCATTGGGATCTTGATGAGGTTTGCATTGAATCTATAGACTGCTTTTGGTAATGTAGCCATTTTCACACTATTAATTCTTCTGATCCATGAGTATGGGAAATCTTTCCATCTTCTGGAATCTTCTTCAATTTCTTTCTTCACTGTTTTAATGTTTTCATTGTAGAGATCTTTCCCATCTTGGTTAGGTTTGCTCTTCGCTATTGTATTCTTTTTGAAGCTACTGTGAATGACAGTGTTTTCATGATTTCTTTCTCAAGCTGGTGTTTGCTGGTATACAGAAAAGCTACTGTTTCTTGTATGTTGATTTTGTATCCTGCTACTTAGCTCGAAGTGTTTATCAGCTCTAAGAGTTTTCTGGTGGAGACTTTAGAGTCTTTTAAATATAGGATCATATCATCTGCAAATAGGGATAATTTGACTTCCTTTCCTATTTGGGTCCCTTTTGTTTCTTCCTCTTGTCTTACTGCTATGGCTAATAACTCAATTACTATACTGAATATCAGTGGAGACAGTGGACACCCTTGTCTCATTCCTGATTTTACAGAAAAGCCTTTTACTTTTTCTCCATTTAGTATGATATTGGCTGTAGATTTTTCATATATTACCTTTATTATGTTGAGGTATGTTCCTTTAATTCCTAGTTTCTTCAAGGCTCTTATCATGAAAGGATGTTGAACTGTATCAAAGGCTTTTTCTGCATCTATTGGTGTTATCTTATCATTGCTGTCTATTTATGTACTGTATTATACTTACTATCTTGCGTATTGCAACCATGTTTTTTGTGCTTGTTAACCTAACACATTAATTTTAAGATGTGTCAGGCAAAAGGTCAGATAAACTAAACATGTTTTCCTTATCAAAGAATTATAAGGCCATAGTAATTAAGAAAGGAATAAAGTAGTCTAGAAAAAAATTTCCCTGTGGAACGGAATAAAAAGACAATAAGCCAGTTACCATGGCACATGCCTATAATTCTAGTGACTTGGGATACTGGGACAGAATTATGAGTTCAAGGCCAGAGGCAGCCTATATAAATTCGTGAGATCCTGTATCAAAATAAATAATAAAAAGGAGATTTTGGGGTCAGGCATGGTAGTGCACGTCTGTAACCCAACACAAGAAGCTGAGGCAGAAGGATTGCAAGTTTGAAGGAAGAGGCAGCTTGTATAACTTAGTGACACCTATTTCAAAATAAATAAAGAAATAAATAAAACGGCTGTGAGTGTATTTCCAAAGTATGTGCAAGGGCCTGGGCTCAACCTCTAAGTACCACAAAAAAGAAATAAAATCAGCTGAGAATGCGGCTCAGTGGTAGAGCATTTGCCTACCATGTGCAAGGCCTTGTGTTCGACTCCCAGTGCAGGAAGGAAAAAAAACAGGACAGAAACAGACCCACAGACTCAGAGTACAGGAAAAGGAAGACAACACTGACACTGCAGACAGATGCAGATGGTCGTGCTGGTTATACCTGTTGAAAAAACTAGATCCCTACATTTCATAAAAGACACAAAAACCTATTCCAACTGCATGAAAGGTTTAGATATAAAATATAAAACTATAAAGCTTTTAGAAAAAAATATAAAATAATATCCTCATATCCTTCAGGTAAGAGAAATTTCTGACAAAACACAAGAAAGGATAAGCCAGACCGACTGATAAATTTGATTACATTAAAATTTAAAAACTTCTGTTCATCAAAAGATACTATAGAAAGTGGGGTCTAGAGAAGAGAGGTAGCTTAGTGGTAGGGTGTGTGCTTAGCATGTTGAAGGCCCTAGGTTAATTCCTATCAGCAAAATAAATAAATTAATTAATTTAATGGAAAGACAGACAGAGTGGGAGAAGATATTTGAAACATTATATGACTGAAAAAGGGTTACAATTTAAAACATTTCTAAATTTCCACAATATAAAAACAACAATGCAAATGAAAAAGAGGCAAAATATCTGAGCAAACACTTTATAGAAGAAACAAAAATGGCTTATAATCATATGAGTGTTTAGTTTCTACTAATAACAGAAATGTGAGCCAGGCATGGTACCACATGCTTCTAATTCCAGTTTAAGGCCAGCCTCAGCTACATAGCAAGATCATGTCTTAAAAAAGAAAACTATGAATTCAATCCACAAAAAGAAAGCACTACTCAACTGCCAGACTGACAAATATTAAAAACCTAGACAATTACCAAATTTGATACCTTACAAATTTAATCCTTTCTTACCTTGTAATAGGCCTTTGCATTGTTAAAAAGCAGCTGGAAGTCAGCAGTCAGCAGATTAACATCATCATACTCTTCCATTTTTAGTTTCTGTTGGATTTTCATCAAGTCAATGGGCTGAGAAACTACTTCATAATAGTCTGGTTGATTTCTGTTATAATTTAAATATTTTTTAATGATGCTAACCCGAAGTATAGAAAAAGTTATATTTTCAAATTATTTTTGGTAATACCCAACATTTCAAGTAATAGACCAAATTAGAATCTGTCATCAGACTTAATTGTATCATTAGAACTAAAACTGAGTAACAAGATGCAGATGTGTTCCTTTTCAAAATATATATTAATGATATAAAAATCTAAATTAACATCTGTGATGGGCTTTTATATGGTAAATAAGGTTTAGAGCATGAGATCGAAATCCACAACAATTGTTTCTTCTATAAATGAACATGACTTACCTTTCACAGTGTTCAAAAGTGGCTGAAAACAGGTAACATGTTACTCTCCCTCCACTTCCCACTCCCTCCCCACCTTGGTAATTGGGGGCTGAACCCAGGGCCTCACACATACTCTGCAAGTGTTCTCTATCACTGGGCTGCACCCCTAACCCATTTTTTTACTTTTTTATTTTGAAACAGGTCTCACTAAATTACACAGGCTGCCTGTGGCCTCAAACTTGTGATCCTCCTGCCTCAGCCTCCTGAGTTACCAGGATTACAACTGTGTGCCATGGCATCTAGTTACCCTTTTTTCCCCCTTGTGGTACTGGAGGATTGAACCCTGGGCCTCACATATGCTTTGTGCAAGTGCTCTACCACTAAGCTGCACACTCCAGCCTAGACACGTTTCAAAGCTCTTTATAAATTTACAAAATGGATTATTTTTCTCTAGGTTAGTGATCACAGAACCTTTTCTTGCCAAGTGCTATCAAATGCTTATTACTTACACTACTTTAATATCAATTAATAAACTTATAAAGGAGAAAGATGAGTTTTAGAAGTTCTGAGAAGTTGTGCAAGTTTCCATTTATAAACTGTGATAATATGTCAAGTTTAAACAACACATAGTCTGGACAGTATGTGGCACAAAGTCTAGCATATGGTAAACAATAAATATGGGCTATTATAAATTTATGCTAATTAAATGACAATTTTTAGAAGACTTCTATTGATAAAATGACTCAAATTTGGAGATAGTTACTTGTTTTAAAAACAACTCTTCCATATAAACTGAATTATCCTCAGTATCCCATAAACATGTACAATTAAAATACTACTACTAAAATAAATAAATAAATAAAAATAAAAACAAAACAAAAAAAAATAACAACTCTTCCAGGAATGGCCATGTATTTCAGTGGTAGAGTGTTTGCCTAGTATGTGCAAGGTCTGAGGTTTGATCCCCAGCACCACAAAAACACAAGCCAACCAAAGAAACAAACCAACCAACCCCCATAGCCTCTTCAACAAGCGGTGCCTGGAGAACTGAATATCCTCATTTAGAAGATTGATATTAGATCTTTCTCTCTAATCCTGTACAAAAATCAGTTCAAAATGAATTAAAGACCTTAATGTAAGACCTGAAACTGAAACTGGTGGAGGAAATACTTCAAGACACAGGCACAGGCAAGGACTTTCTGAGGACCCCAATACAGCAGGAAACAGCAGCAAGAACTGACAAATGAGATTATATGAAATTAAGCTTTTGCACAATAAAGGACACAAGTATTGGTGTGAAAAGACAGCATACAGATGGGAGCAAATCTTTGTCAGCTATACATAAGACAGGGAATTAATATCTACAATACATAAAGAACTCAAAAACTTTAACACTTTAACAAAACTTTACAAAACTTTAACTAAACAAAACTTTAACAAAAAAACAAAGTATCCAATTAAAAAAACTGGCAAATGGCTGGGCGTGGTAGGGCACACCTGTAATCTCAGGGAATCAGGAGGAGGAGGGTGGAGGCAGAAGGATTGCAAGCTCAAGGCCACAGGCAGCCTTCATAACTTAGAAAGACTGTCTCAAAAATTTAAAAAGAATAAAATGGGCTGCAGGTGCAGCTTGGTGGCAGAGGGCTCGCAAAGTGTAAGTGAGGCCCTGGGTTCAACCACCAGTACCTCAAAAAACCAAAGGAAAAAAGGGCAAATGACTGAACAGTTCTCAAAAGAATATATACAAACTGGGTGCAGGGTGACACACCCGTAATCCCAGCAACTCAGAAGCTGGAGACAGAAGGATGGCAGATTCAAGGCCAGAGACAGCCTGTGTAACCTAGTGAGACCATGTCTCAATTTAAAAAATAAAAACTGGGCTAGGGGTACAGGTCAGTGACAAAGCTACTTGCAAAGTATGCATGAGGCCCTGGGTTCAGTCCCCAGTACCACAAAAAAAGATTACATACAAATGGCCAACAATCATACAAAAAAATGTTCAACAATCCTTAGCCATCAGAGAAATGCAAATCAAAACTACACTGATATACCAACTTATCCCAGTCAGAACGGCTAGCATGAACAGAACAAACAACAACAAATGCTAGTAAGGATGTGGGGAGAAAGGAATCCTTACACACTGCTGGTAGGAATGCAAGTTAGTGAAGCCAATATGGAAATCAGTATGGAAGTTCCTCAAAAAAACTCAAAAACAGAACTACTGTATGACCCAGCTTTACCACTCCTGGGCATATATCTGAAGGAATGTATGTCACGATACCATAGAGATACCCGCTCATCCATGTTTTCTGAGGTACAAGTAACAATAGTGAAGATATGGAATCAATCTAAGTGTCCACCAACAGATGAATAAAGAAAATGTGGTATATATACACCATGGAGTCTGGTTCAGCCATAAAGACGGGCAAAATTACATCACCGGCAAGAAAATGGATGGAACTAGAGATCATCATTTTAAATGAAATAAACATTGCATGTTTTCTCTCATATGTGGATGCTAGGTTTCAATATACATATTCAATATTTTAACATAGATCACAAAAGCAGAATGGGGACTATGCATGGGGGAGAAAAGTGACTAAATAGAGCAGAGAGGGGGAAAAAGAAAAGGTAATTGGAAGCCATGTGTGGTGGCGCACACCTGTAAGCCTAGTAGCTCAGGACGTTGAGGCAGGAGGACCACAGATTCGAGGGCAGAGGCAGCCTGAGACGCTGACTCAAGATAAAAAATTAAAAACAGGCTCGGGGTGCAGCCTAGTGGTAAGAGCACTTGCAAAGCATGTGTGAGGCTCTGGGTTCAACTCCTAAGTACTGCAAAAAAAAAAAAAAAAAAAAAAAAAAAAAAAAAAAAAAAAAAAAAAAAGGGAGGAAGGAAGAGAAATATCACATTTTGCTCTCAAAGATAAAACTGGGATATATATACATACATACAAACAAGATATTCAAGCAGAAGGGGGATCACTGGTAGGCAGAGGTGATCAGTGAGGAGGAGGTGGGTTATGAGAACATAATGGGGAAGATAAATATGAGCAATGTACAGTGATATGTATGTATGGAAATGTCATCATGAAACCCATTACTGATTTCCACAGCACATTAACTTACATCCCTATCAGTAGTGTTAAGTTATACTAACTAAAAAGAAAAACACTAATAAATAAGTAAATAAATTACTGAATGGCTAAAAAAAAAAAAAATCAGGTGCATTTCCATACACTAACAATGAAAAATTCAAAAGGGAAATTAAGAAAATAACTCCATTTACAATAGAATCAAAAAGAACAAATTACTTAGGAATTAAAGTACCCAAAGTGAAAGACTTATTTATTGTAAACTACACAACATTGCTCAAAGAAATTAAAGACAACACAAGAGAAGGAAAGATATCCCATACCCTGCACTGGAAGACTCAGTATTGTTAAAATATCAATACTAACCAAAGCAAGCAATAGATTCAATACAATTCCTACCAAAATCCCAAAGACATTTTTTTGCAGAAACAGAAAAATGCATCCTAAAATTCATATGGAATCTCAGAGGGCACCAAATTAGTCAAAACAATCTTGAAAAAGAATAAAGCTGAAGGAACCGTATTTTATTCTAAAACTTAATAGAGGGCTGGGATACAGCTCAGTGATATAGCATTTGGCTAGCATACATGAAGATCTGGGTTCTATGCCCAGTACTAAATAAATAATTAAATAAATAAAACAAAAACCAAAATCTTACTGCAGTGACTTATAACATAATAATAGGAACAAGGTTTGAGAAATACAGTTAGAGAATTTTGTCACTGTGAGAACATGATAGAGTAAAGTGTAAAGAATTAAGATGGCTACAATGTTAGTAGGCAGCATACTCTTAAGGGAACACACCATTGTACTGAAATGTTACATGGTGCTTAACTGTACAATGATATAATTATCAAAGTAATGTGGTACTGGCATAAAGATAGACATAAAACTAATGGAATAGAATAAATCCCCCCCATTGTTGTTGTCCTTGTTTTTTTGAGATAGATATATGGCCAAATTATTTTTGATAAGGTTGCCAACATCACTCAACAAGGAAAGGGGAGTCTTTTCAAATAGTGTTCAGGAAACTGGATATTTATAAATAAAGAATGAACTTGGAACCCTACCTAATGCCAAATACAAAAGTTAACTCAAAATGGATCAAAGATCTACTTCTTACAGAGGTAGAATTAGAAAACTCTTAGAAGAAAACAGAGCTAAAGTTTCATGACATTAGATTTGGCAATGACTTTTTGGATATGACGCCAAAGGCATAGACAATAAAAGAAAAAAATACACAAGTTGGGCTTCATGAGAATTAAAATCTTTGTGCATCAAAGGGCATCACCAATAGGCAACATATTGAATGGGAGAAAGTATATGCAAATCATGTATCTGACATGAGCTGAATATCCAAATTATACAGAGAACTAAAACTCAAACAAAAAAATCAAATAAAATTTAAAAATAGGCAAGGGATTAGAATAGACATTTTTCTAATGGAGATATACAAATGGCCATGGAAAAAATGCTGAACATCATTAGTAATTAAGGAAATTAAAAAAACAAAAAACAAAAAACAAAAACAAAAACAAAAAACAATGATAAGCTGGGCATGACAGTGCCTACCTGTAATCCCAGCGCTTGTGAGGCTGAGGTAGGAGGATTGTGAGTTCGCGGCCAATCTGGGCTATACAGTATAAATCTGTCTCTAAACAACAACCATAACAACAAAGAAACAACCAAAACACCCTCAATGATATACTACCTCCCACCTATTAAGAGGTGGAAAGGAAAGGACAGGACAGGACAATCATGCAGAGCTTAACAACAGGCATGGGTTCTGAGATATGCATTCCTAGACCATTCACTGTTGACGAGGATGTGAAAAAAAAAAAACTGTGCACCACTGGTGGGAATATAAAATGGTATAACTGCTATTGACGACAATGTGGCACTTTCTCAAAAAACTAAAAGAATCACCATATGATCTACCAATCCACTGTTGAGTATACATATCAAAGAACTGAAAGCATGAACTCAAAAATATATTTGTAAACCAATTTCACTGTAGCACACTATTCACAACAGCCAGGAGAAGGAAGCCCACTGATGGATGAATGGATAATCAAAGCATGATCAACACATACAGTGGCATATGAGGCTTAAAAAGGAATGAAATCCTGTCACCTGCTGTAATATAGATAAATAACATTGAGGGCATTATGCTAAGTGAAATAAGTCAGTTATAAAGAGACAAATAACGTATGATTCTACTTATGTGAGGTATCTGAGGTAGTCAAAAAGGAACAAAAAGTGGAATGGTAGTTTCTAGGAGCTGGAAGGAGGGGTGGAATGGGGAGTTGTTTAATGGGTATAGTTTTAGGATATGAAAAAGTCCTGGAGGCTGTTACACAACAAGGTTAATATATTTAGCACTTACTCAATTGTACAATCAAAAAATGGCTGAGACTACAAATATCTTACACATTTTCTTACAATTAAAAATTCTTTTAATGTTTTTTAAAAATAGCTTTACTA
>VMDO01006319.1:12845-101734 GCA_007922755.1 Pedetes capensis
CGGTATCCGACTCATAGCGACCCTCTGTACAACAGGGGAAACACTATTGTCAGTGCTTCTCTGCTGTTCATAGGGTTTTCAATGGCAGATTGATTTTTGGGAGGGGGTTGCCAGGTCCTTCTCCCAAGCCTACAGCATCTGGTGTTCCCAGGTGGTCTCCCATCCAGGTACTAACCAGGCCCGACCCTGCTTAGCTTCCAAGATCTGATGGGATCGGACGCCACAGGGCTACCGTTGCAGGCTAGCTTTACTATATCTTGATGAATAAGACTAAAATTAGACCCCAGAATCATTTAACCAATTTCTTCCAAAGGAAAATTCAATTACCAAACACTTTAAACATGGACCCCAGACCAAATCTTCCCACTGTATTGCTGTTTCCCACTCACCTTCGCTTTGGTGCCCTAATGAAGAGCTCACAGAGGAGTCTGCCCTGCTCATCCTTATAGTCTCGGATGGTATTGTAGAGTTCATGGCACACGGCAATCTACACATAGGAAGAGAAGAAAAGTTACTGAAAAAGTGAAGAGAAAGCAAGTGTGGACATACCGATATCAACTATTGGTCAATAAAAAAAGATCCACAGAGAGGAAAAAAAAGAATCTCCAAATTACCAGAAGGGGAGGGACCCAAGTCTGAATGAAGTATGTTGATAAGATCACTCCACTGAAATAATCTAATTAAGTTTTTGGTATCTTTCATCAGATTTGTGCTACTAGTGATTTCCTTTTAAACTAAATCATTTCACACTATTCTTTTGCTTGAAATCATCCATTAAGGTAGGCATGGTGCCACACACCTATAATCCTAGCACTTGGGATGCTTAAGTAGGAGGATCACAAGTTCAGGGCCAGCCTGGGCTACACAGAAAGACTCTGTCTGAAAACACCAAAAAATTCAAAACATTTTTAAAATAAAAATTGGCTGAGTGTGGTGGCTCACAGCTGAAATCCCAGCAACTCGGGAGGTGAAGGCTGGAGACCAGAAGCAGCAAAACTCTGCAAGACCCTGCCTCGAGATAAAAAATAAAAAAGGGGTTGGGGATGCAGCCCCGTGGTAGTGCACTTGCAAAGTATATGTAATATCCTGGGTTCAACCCCTAAGCACCACCAAAAAATAATTTAAAAAAATCATCCAATAGAAGTGTTTTTCACTACGCAGAAAATAAAATCTAAACTTTTTTTTTTTTTTCCCAGTACTGAGGGTTGAACCCAGGGCCTCACCCTCACACTTGCGTGCTTTGCAAGTGCTGTACCACTGACTTGCACCCCCCAGCCCATTTTTTACTTTTTGAGACAGGGTTTCACTAAATTAGGCAGACTGCCTCTGGTCTCAAACTTGCGATCCTCCTGCCTCTGCCTCCCAAGTCGCTGGGATTACAGGCATGTGCCACCACACCTGGCTAAAATCTAAACTCTTAACATGGCCTATGAAGGCCTTATACACTCTGGCTGGGTGGAGCCAACCAGTCTCCTCCCTCCTGACCATTTTTCTGTAATCACTACATATCAACCTATCCCTGACCCAGCCCCTCTGCCCCAGTCACCCAGACTTTCTGTAGGATTGGTGCCTTCTCATCAGAAATAATCTTTCATTAGATTCATGCCAATACAGCCTAAATCACCCAAACTTTTCTCCTTAGCACTTATTACTAGCTGATGGTACTTATTATCTGTTCACTTGATACATTTTGCTTCCCCCACACTGGAATCTAAGCTCCATGCGAAAAATGGGCTTGCCTCACACTCAAATATATCCTAATCACCAGAACAGTGCTTATCACATGACAGGTATACAATTATTTGTTGAGTGAATATATGACAGGACACGTTGATATTCTTTATTCTTTCTTATTTCATACATACTTTATAAGTGCTTCACCACTGGGCTCCACCCCCAGAACATCTTTTATTTTTTATTTTGAGTTAGGGTCTCACTCAGTTATGTAGGCTGCCTCTGCCCTTAAACTCAGATTCTCTTATCTCTGCCTCCTGAGTCACTGGGATTAAAGGCATGAGCCACCTCGTCAGGCTTCTTTATTGTTGCAAAATATTAAATTACACTGTTAATGTAACACTTTTGACTAAACATACACTTTTCATAAGAGAAAGATTATGTCTATCAAGCCAGAGAAAAAAGAAGTAGAGATGCCTTGCATCTCAACTGCTTCACCATAAAAGGGCGGGAAGAAAATTGTGGAAAAAACAGGCAAAAATGGCATCGCCAAGTTACTCACAGGATCGACAGTTGGAAGATTAGAAAGTCTTCTCCTTTTCCTGCTTGGCCCTGGTGTGGGCACAGAATGGTGTCCATCATCAAAGTCCCCACTGACACTGCTGGAAGGAGAGGTAGCTCTTCTTCTCTTGGAACCCATGGAATCCAACTTCTTCTATAAGAAATAATCAGCCATGTTCTTATATTTAAACTCTGTCACTGTCACCAAGCCCTCAGTTGGTCGCCTGCTACCAAATTTCTGGTTCACTTAGGAGGATATTTTAACTGTTCCAAAGGAGTTTAACTAGCTATCAGTTGTTCTTTTTTTTTTTTTTTTTTTTTTAAGTCCTGTACCTCATTGTTTTAGCCTTTTCACTTCCCAGAATGCTATACTATCAACTTTGATGGGACAAATTCAACAGAAGTCTACTCATTTATGGACATTTATGAATGACTCAAAACCATTTTTGGCCCCAAATTTACCCTAGCCTGGAGTTTCCTAACCCACGCGGTGTGGTATAACAGAGTGCTGGAGATACAGATCTCTGAGCCCCTAAGGCAGCCACAGAGCATCTGAGGTGGTGACTTGCACCTGGAGTCAACAGCCTCATATATTTTCCTGTGTGATTTACAATTATTACTATTTACCAAATGGACTTTGACATCGAAAAGACTGAGAAGCCATGCCTAAGGCAAGTGAGTAATGCAAAAGCAGGGGAACAGAGGACAATAACCTTTCTAGCCTTACAGATGCACCCTAAAATTAACAGCCTGAAAATGATTTTTCTTCGCACATTAAAGCAGAATCCACAAGATACACCCTGCAAGCTACTTAATGTGACTTGCTATAGGCAGAAAAGCAAAACTGTGCTTAGAAACTCATGTTAATCCATGCTAACCTCCTTTTCTGTTATATCATGTACTCTATACCCACAAATGTTGAAATCATACCTTAAGTCTTAATTATATGATTTGGAAGAACACCTCATTCACAAACTTTTAGGTCCTGCTTAGACAATCAGAAGGAAATAAATATTTTCTCTCAGCTTTAGGCTGACTGCTAAGAAAACACTCTTAATCCATCTTTACAAATACATATTTTTGACCATAGCACAAGAGATGGAACCATTCCCTAGAGAAAGGGTGTATACCCAATAAGGTCCTACAATAATTATACAATTTATTAACAGTATCAGTGTCTTGTGATTTCAAGAGTCTTTCTCTAAAGGTAAAAAAAAAAAAAAAAAAAAGAATCCCTGTTTCACTCAACATTCAATTCCAGGAAATTAAGATACCAGCAGCTAAGTGAATAGGAATAGTAGAACACTGGTTGCCAGTAGTACAGAAAGAAAAGCTGGGGATCTCCAGGAAACAGAAAGTAGGAGCAAAACAAACAAATTCAAAATCCTGGTGATCATCTAAGAAACAAGAGAAGTCTCAAATCTCTTCCCCTGAACTGAAGACAACATGGTATTTAAAACAGAACCTGTCATGATCATGGTCTAGGCTTAAGGTTGTTATACATTCTATTAGTTGGATGTTGGCTAAATGTGGCTAAAAGTTTCCAAAAACTTGGGCCAAGAACAGCTAAATTTTGGTGATTTTTGTTCATTTTATAAAGGCTAATGAGCTTCCCTCAATTCCTTAAAGATATTAAAGGCTAATCCCTTGTAAACAAGGACAAGGACACAGGTGAATTTGAAGAACACAGGAGGGACTCTTATACGGAAAGGATAACAAAAACTTAAGAAAGTTGGAAAGGGAAAAGGCAAGGGATGGCAGAAAAGGGAAAGAGTGTAGATGGTCAGTAATTTACCAGCTTTACCAGAGCACAACCAGCGCCTCGAAAAGCCAGTCTCCTCATTATGTCTGAAAGCCAACTGAAGCCAGTGAGAGAAAGCAGGATTTTAGAAGTGCTGATTCAGTATTATATTGAAAACTGAAAGAGAAGAACAAGGTAGAGAAAGGGGAAACAGAACAGAGGGGTCAGAAGGAGTAAAAATGGGTACAAATAGATAGAAAACATTCAAATAGAACTGCTCAAGAAAGATAATGAAAACTAGAGAAAACAGGCATATCAGTTCTCTTGCACACCTGGCATTTCTTCCACTTGAAAAACCAAATGCTTTCATACGCTTAAAGATGTCTCACTGATATTCCCCTTTACTCACATGGAACGACTGTCAATTCCAGGAATGAAGCATGCCTGCCCAATTGCCCCCTAGTCAATAAGAGCAGTTCAATCACAGAGCTGGAATGGAGAGTGAACACATGTGGGAGGCTCACATGTGACACCAAGTGTTGGCAAGCTGGAACAAACCGAGAATGGCTCATGTGAGGGGAGTCTGGAAAAAACTTCCCCCCACCTCCCCAAATTCAGAGAAAGACATTTCGTTCCAGAAGTCCTATCTGCATTGGAAAGATATTACATATAAGTTTAGTGGGTTTTTCTAAAAAAAAAAAAAAAAAAAAAAAAAAAAGAGTATTCAATTAATTTCACAGCTCAAAATTACTTTTATAAATTGTTGTCAAGTGCCATCAAATCAGGTCCTTCTCATAGCGGCCTTGTATACAACAAAACAAAACACTACTCAACACTTGCCATGCCTGGCACTATTGTTAATGCCTCTCTGCTATTCATAGGGTTGTTGACAGTTGATTGTTTCGGGAGTGGGTTGCCAGGTCTTTTCACCTAAACCTACAACACCCAGTATTCCCAGGCAGTCTTCCTTTCAAGTACCAACTAGGCCTAACCTTGCTTAGCTTCTGAGATCTGACGAGATTAGGCACCACTGGGGGTATAGATTCTTTTATGAATAATCCATTGAAAAGTCAAATGACAGCCAGGCAAAGTGGCTCATGCCTGTAATCCTAACAACTCAAGAGGCAGAGGCCAGATTGCAAGTTTGACGCCAGAGGCAGCCTGAGTAACTTAGCAAGACCCTGTCTCAAGATAAAAAATAAAAAAGGGGCCGGGGGTACAGTTCATTGGTAGAGCACTTGCAAAGCATGTGTGAGGTCCTGGGTTCAAGCTCCACATACCACAACAAATAAATAAATAAATAAGAAAATCAAATGACAAAACTGTAAATTACCAGTGTTGAGTATGTAGTTTAGATAATACAGTATCTAAAAATCCTCAGGGCTGGGGTTTGGCTCAGTTGGAAGAGCGCTGCTCTGCACTCTCTGATGACCAGGGTTCAATCCCCAACACTGCAAATAAACGGGAGAAGGATGTGGCCATCCATTCCCGAAGCAATCCTGAAGCAATTAGCCAATGAAAACCCTATGAGGGTCGCTATGAGTTAGACCAGCTTTGAGGGCACCCAACAACAAAAATCCTTAATCATTAATTCACCTTGGTAAGACACACACAAAAGATTCAACTTAAGGATAATTTTCAAATTTTTTTTTTTAACCCAAAGGACACATTTTAATACATAATAAGTTTGGCAACAAAGGCAATGGTCTGAAGTGGAAGAATCAACAGGCCCTACACATTAAAAATCCCAGATCTTCCACCTCTAATTATCCGATTGATATTGCCTGAGTCACAGCCTCTCAGATGTTCCTTCATCTTTAAAACAGTAAAATGTACATATATCCTTTGTTATAACAGTGAAAAAAAACTATATGCATGAAATCACCTCGAAACTTCAAAGCACAACTCTAGGGCACAGCAGGGTCCTCTTCATTTTTGTAGCCCTGTCCTATAGAATAATGCTTTGTAAAGGCTATATATTCAATTTATCTTTTCAGGAAATGTACTGATAGTGTGCTTACGTGGGACCTTTAAAATAGAAGTTTATTTATGTAGTTTAAAAAGGCCTGTTGCCGGGCACCATGGTGAATGCCTGTAATCCCAGCGACTTGGGAGGCAGAGGCATGAGGACTGAAAGTTCCAGACCAGAGGCAGTCTGCATAATTTAGTGAAACCCTGTCAAAAAAAAAAGTAAAAAAATGGGCTCAGTGGTACAGCACTTGCAAAGCATGCAAGTTCGAGGCCCTGGATTCAACCCTCAGAACCTGTGGTGGGGGGTGGGGGGCAGGGAGGAGGCCTGTAAGCATCCCTTTAGCAATCTCTTTTTATAAAGAAGAAAGAAAGAAATTCTGGAGTTTAATTCTGAGTTTTAAGATGGCTTAGTTAAAAGTCACAAGTTCAAAAGTCTAACAAATGAGAATTTACAGAGGGTAGTAAAGAATACTTTATAATGTGAAACTGGAAAATATTTACTCAGTTTAACCAAATATTTTTTGACAGTTTATGAACCTTTAGTACTCTCCTGTGTTTCTGGCAATATTTAGTACTGTAACACATGCTTAAAACAAAAATCTTGGAAAACAGAAGACTCAAAGGTGTGGGGGGAAGCAACTATAGTCCCGTTTCCCCCAACAAAACCAGCCTTACCACTGGCATTCAGAGGCTTTTGTATTTATCTATGGCTTAGTTACCAATCATCTTTATTAATAAAAGTGATACCCATACACATTATTTTGTGGGTGTGTTTTAACTTAAGAGATGACTCTGCCAACATTCTTTCTCATGTTTGATGTCTTGGTAACAGTCTATTGTATAAATATACTATAATGTACTTTGGGGTTTTTGGTAAAGTACTTTGAGGTATTTTGCATATTCCTCAAAGCCAAAGAAAGAGGACAAGGCTCTTCCATTCAAAGGCACACAAATACCTGTTACTGTTTTAACCTTAAACATTTCTTGAAAAGATACTTTCCCTTCTTCCATTTTGGATCTTACTATCTAAAATATGGCCAACCTGTAAACAATTACTTAAGCAAAAATTATACTATTCTTTATATTGAGTCTACCATGCTTCTGAATTATATTTGAGGAAAAAGTACACTATGTATTACTAAGTAGGGAGAGGGGAACCCATCTAAAATCATTTTTGAGGAGTCGAAGTTAAAATGTTTTATTCCAACATATACTTCTATAGTTACTGTAAAAATTTCTACATCGACTTTACTGCCTATTTGCCAATTGTTTTTTAGGATTTTTGCCACTCTTTCTTCCCTTCTAAATCAAAATTACTTATAACAAAACTGCCCTTCCCCTTCAGAAAATTAAAAAAAACTTTAAAAGATGCAAAAATATCTGGAAACCAGAAAATACAGTTTTTAAAACCATGATTTTTTTTGTGATGTTCCAAATGAGAAACTGAAGTATCTGGCCTCTACTTAAATATAAGTCGTCTGCTTAAATAATAATACTTGATTTGAACAACTATACAGAAAGAAAAAAATCATTAAGAGAGTTGTGTCGAACCCACAAAAAACAAAACAAAACAAAAAGGCGGCCCTCAGTGGTGAAGGAAACTGAAGGACTTTCCCGACCTGTCACTGGTACGTGGTCTAAGGGAAACGTTGACAGCTTTGAAGCAGCCCAGCGACGAGCGGGAAAGAGCGACGCGGGGAATTTCCGGGCCGTAGCGCGCCTTTGTCCCAGACGGCAGGTGCGGCAAGGCTGCTGGGCCCGTACAGAGGCCCGCCGCCGCGCCCCGTCCCGCGCCTCGCCCGGCCCGACCGGCGCGTCCCTACCGCCGGGGCGGGGCCTCCGCCACGGCTCCCGCCCGCTCTGGCCCACACAAAGGCCCAGCAGCTGGCCGAGGGGGAAGCGCCCCGCCCGCCCCGGGCCCGGCCTTACCCAGCCGCTCCGCCGCCTGCAGCCTCGGCCGCGGTCACCGGCCGCCGCGCCCCGCCCAGTGGCCGCCACGGCTGCTACTATTGCTCCTCCGGCCCCGGCCGCTGCCGTCGCTTCGGCACCCGCCGCCCTCACCTCCCTCACCCCTCCCACTTCCGCCGCAAAACTAGCCCGCGGCCGTCAAGCGATCCCGACTCTGCGCGACACTGCAAGCGCGTGCACGCGAAAGGGCGGCGGCGCACTTTACGGGGATAGCGTAAGTGCGTGGCGCTTGCGCTTGGCCTCAGTTCACACGTGGCGGTCGCGGAGGTGCCTTCTTGTCGCTGCTCCTCCGGCTACTTGTCTTCACGCTTCACGGCAGCATGAAGCGGCCAAGTAAGTGAGTCAGGAGGCGGGCGCGAAGAGGCCCTGTCTCTATACGTTTCTAATTGTCTCAGAACCCACCACCGCGCTCTTCTGCGGTTTGATCCCTGTGGAGGTGGGCCTCGGACTACCAGTAGGCCGTCGCCCTGCTTCCGTGTAGAACTGAGGGTTGTAAGGCCCAGGGTCTACGTCGATCCTGTTGTGCGTGGGCCCATTGAGCAGAAGGTTGGGCCCATTGAGCAGAAGGTTGGACCCGGAGAGTGGAGAACTTCAGGCCAGATTTTCGTAGGTTTCAGGCCCAGTATTCTTTTGTCTAAGGGCCTAGAGCCGTCCCCCAAACCTAGTGCCCCTCTCCTGCCTAATGTTTCGTGCGGTTTGACCATAAGTAGCTATCGTTTTGGGGCCCATACTCACGTGTGCGATCTCATTCTAATAAGGGAAGAGTAGGTGTAGGGAGCTTGTTCCGTTCCGGTTCTGTTGAATTGAGATTTGAACATAGCATGTATATTTTTATTAAGCGCCCCAGACGATTCTAACTTTAGGTTGATAGCCAGTGATTTAACACAAAGAAGGACGTGACAGCCTAGTGTATTCAGCAAAAACTAGACGTACTGATCATTTGTGCCTAACTAATTTCTTTTTTTTCTGGTAGAGTTAAAGAAAGCAAGTAAACGCATGACCTGCCGTAAGCGATATAAAATCCAAAAAAAGGTAATGTTGTTCCTGGGAAAGCGTTAGTAGATTGCTAAAGTGATTTCTGCCTCATCTCTTCTCTATAGGCTAATGATTTAGGAATTGGTTAGACTATGGGCTGGGGGTTAGCTCAGTTGGTAAAGTGCTGCTCAGCGCTTAGGATCTGGGTTCAATCCCCAGCACCGCACAAATGGTAAAACGAAGTGGCAGTCCACTCATAAAGCAATCCTGAAACAATCAGCTATTGAAAACCCTGTGAGGATTACTGTGAGTAGTCAAACACGACTCCTCTCCTTGCCACCTAACAACAATGGACACAAGCTCTTAGGCATAAGTAGTGTAGCCATGGGAATAAATAGTAATTTGGTAAGAAAGTCTATAAACTTTGCTCAACATGGTATCATCTCTACAAAGAGCTCCTGATGACCTTTTTTGTGTGGTTTTATACATACATATGCATTCTCTTTGCATAATTCCAGTTAAAGGTTCATTTTTCTAAGGTACTTCACAGACATTACCAACTGCAGCCAGATTGGCTTCTCAGTTTAAGTAGAAAAGTATTTTTGTAAAGTGGTGGTTGTTTTTTTGTTTTTTAAAAAATAGGTTCGAGAGCACCATCGAAAGTTAAGAAAGGAAGCTAAAAAACGGGGTCACAAGAAAGCTAGGAAGGACCCAGGAGTTCCAAATAGTGCTCCCTTTAAAGAGGCTCTTCTTCGGGAGGCTGAGTTAAGGAAACAGCAGGTAGGTTATGTCAGCTGTAACCTTTAGTAAGAGGTGTGTGGGTATGTGTGCTTTTCAGAGTAAAGTAACATCAGTCACTGGTTCGTTCTTTTATGTCTTGGACACAGCTTGAAGAACTAAAACAACAGCAAAAACTTGATAAGAAGAAAGAACAAGAAAAGAAAAGAAAATTGGAAACAAATGATGGTGGTGAACCATCCAGTGTGGATCCTGTGGAGGTAGGGTTACAATTTTTTTAAAAATGAGAGATGAGTTCTGATGCAGAAGTATAAGCATCTTACACTGCTGATGAACCTCTTGGTAGGAACAAAATTGAGTTCAGACTATCTTCTACCTTTTGTTTTTGTTTGTGTCTGCTACCTTTTAAAAATGTCAACTACGCTGCATTTAATCAGCTGTGGAAAATGTGAAGATGCTGGTTACAACTACTGTATTTCTTTCTTTAAAAATAACATGTACAAAATATAAACAGTTTATTGTAAAAGATAATACACCTTTGAGGAATAATTATAGGAAAAACAAGCACCTTCAGAAGTTCAGATAAACCTGGAAAGGATCTTGGAAAAACTTGAGTTCTCAGGGTGAATTGGCATAAGGATATTTCTATTCCCCTGGGGAAGGTAAAGCTAGAGAGAAAAATTAAGCAAGCTTCTACAAGGAAAAGTACCTTAGATAGAAAGGAGCGGTTTGTGTGGAGCCACTTCAAACGGGAGGCATGGACATGGCTGCTTAGGAGGAGGAGAGAAGCAAGAAAAACTGCTGTATTTCTAATTTTATCTTCTTTTCCCCTGATTTTATTCTCTAGGAATTTGGACAGTGCAAAACTAAGAAAGCCAAGTTGAGCAAACAGAATCCAAAGAAGTTACATTGTCAGGAACTTAAAAAGGTATCTTAGTCTAGGTCAGTGTCTAAAAGTGGTAATGAGATTTTAAAAACTTAGTTATTCTTTGACCTGACACTAGCCTTTTAAAGGTGGAAACTAATCGAAGGAAGTCAGGAAATCACTTTATATATTTTTGATGTAGTTGCTCCCCAGCACTACCAACTCTAACACTTTCCAAGCTTACTTTCTGCTGTGGGTAGAGTCTGTCTCTCTTAGCAAGACCAAAAGGACTTATCAAGCTACATAATTCTCTATGGATGAAGTATGTATTCAGATAGTTGGGTTGATTTCCATTTTTTATTATTTTATTTATTTTTTATTTTTTTTGAGGCAGGGTCTTGCTATGTAGGTCAGACTGGCCTGAAACTTGCATTGATTCTCCTACCTGCATTTCCCAAGTCCTGGGATTACAGGTGTGCGTTGCCATGTCTAGCAGAAGAGCAACCAGAGTTTGTTCTTTTCTTTCTTTTTTTTCCTTTTAAGCAGTTCTGGGGATCAAACCCAGGGCCTCAGTGCATGCTAAGTACTCTGCCAAGTCTGCTAAGCCCTAGCCCTGTTTCCATTTTTGAAATTTATGTCTATCAGAGGCTGCTGAGCAAGCTTATTTGACTTTTCTGTTTGAAAAATGAAGATCATGCCCACATTCGTCATACCAAAATGAAAACATAAGATCCATCTTTGAACTCATCCTGTTGCCCGATGGATAATGCCAGGAGGCTTGTCTTGAGGGTGTTCCCAAAATAAGGAATGCTGCTCTGATAGTTTCTTCCTTGACAGGTGATTGAAGCCTCAGATGTTGTGTTAGAGGTGTTGGATGCAAGAGATCCTCTTGGTTGCAGGTGTCCTCAAGTGGAAGAGGCTGTTGTTCAGAGTGGACATAAAAAGCTGGTACTTGTATTAAATAAATCAGGTGAGCAAAAGGGATCCTCCTGGTCTTCTGTGTGCACTGGTGAGGTATGAGGAAAACATCTGAACAGTCTGATTGTTACTGAAGACTGATAAGATCCAACTCTGACCTCCGTACAGCCAAAGTATGTGTACTCTGGTTGCCAAAGACAGTGCTGGGGATTGGTTGGGGAGGAGATGGTTTCTCCAAGTAGTTCAACTGGTTTTTTTTGGTTTTGTTTTGTTTGTAATTCAGTACTTAGCAACTTGTTGTATTTTAAGAATGTTAGCTAGCCAAGTGCTGTAGTGCACACCTGGAATCCTAATAACTCGGGAAACAGAACAGGAGGATTGTGATTTCAAGGCCAGAGGCAGCCTGTGCAACTTAGCAAGACCATGTCTCAAAATGAAAAATGGGGCTGGAGGGGCAGCTCAGTAGTCAAGCACTTGTGTAGCATGTGCGAGGTCCTGGGTTTAACCACCCAGGACTATAGTAATAATAATATCCGCTTCTACACCCAGCTTACTTACTATGCCATATATTTCATACGAGAAGGGATGACTGTATTTCATCCCTACCCCTGACATATGCACAATGTTAAGTATTCAGGAATGTGATAAATTGGAATGTATGTGACAAAATATTTAAATGAAATTATATATCTGAGTTTGAACAGCAGGAAGAGGAGAACCAGAACAGAGACTTGAGAAACAGAAAATAAAAACAGGATCAAAATTCACTGTTGGAGATGGGCATGGTGGTACACACCGGTACTCCCAGCACTTGGGAGGCAGAGACAGGATTGTGTTTGAGGTTCTGTCTCAAAATAGGGGCGGGGGGGGGGGGGGGGGGGGGGGGGGGGGGGGGGGGGGGGGGGGGGGGGGGGGGGGGGAGAATCATTGTAAGGGCCAGAAACTAGTGACAGTCAGCTAGGAGTAAGTCCTGGAAACACAGCTGTAGGGTCATAATACAGAGGTTGATGTCCTAACAGTGAGCAGTACAAGGGGAGTTAAAATAAGTATAAGCCAGGTGTGGTGGCACACATCTGTAATCTCAGCACTCGGGAGGTTAAGGTAGGAGTATTGTAAGTTCAAGGCCAGCCTGTCTCAAAAAAAAAAAAGAAGAAAGAAAGAAATATGGAGTACCCGGCACGGTGGTGCATGTCTGTAATCCCAGCGGTTTGGGAGGTGGACGCAGGAATATTGCAAGTTCAAGACCAGAGGCAGTGTGCGTAACTTAGCAAAACTCTGTCTCAAAAAGTAAATAGAATGGGCTGGGGGCACAGTTCAGTGGTCCAGTGCTTGCAAAGCATGCAGGCGCAAGGCCCTGGGTTCAACCCCCAGTACCGCAAAAAAAAAAAAAAAAAAAAAAAAAAGGAAATATGGAAGTGTTGATATTTAGTTCTGTCAAGAGGCAACATGATAGAAAGCTTACCCTTCCCATTTTCTAATTCCTTTTGAGAAAAACTGGGAAAAGAACCATGAAATCTCGCCACATTTTATAAATTCTTCTCAACAGATGACCAAATTGAAGCACATGTCTTATTCCTAATTCCTATCAGATCTGGTACCAAAGGAAAATTTAGAGAGCTGGCTAAATTATTTGAAAAAAGAATTGCCAACAGTGGTGTTCAAAGCCTCAACAAATCTGAAGGACAAAGGGAAGATAACCAAGGTACACTTTACTATTAGTGGTGGAAAATATGGTTCTTTCTTATTATTGAATGGTTGAAATATGATGAGTGTACAAAATATTGATAAAAATGAAAAATAAAAAGATCCAACTCTGATTTCATCTGGAGATCATCTGAAAGACAGTAAAGTCTAGTGATGTTTCTAAAAGATGGGCTCTGGTCCAGACTTCATGGGTTTTATCTGGTGCATTGTCGGTATAATTAGTTACACTAATACATTTGGAATTTTGACATCTGAAGGTAAAGAAGAAAGCTGCTCCACTCAAAAGTAAAGCCTGCTTTGGGAAAGAGAGTCTTTGGAAACTTCTTGGAGGCTTTCAGGAGACATCTGGCAAAGCTATTCAGGTTGGAGTGATTGGTAAGTTTTAACTCATCGCATTCTACCTCTTACCTCTTGAGTGTCAAGCTACTTGGTTAAGGGTTTTTCCCTGTTACATGAGAACAGGTTTATTGTGAAATAAGGGCTCGTTCAAACATTAGCTTTTTCTCCTCACCAACACACACACACACCTTGAAGAAAAACACTTAATGGCTGTCAGATGCAGCTCTTTGTTGGGACTGAGCATTGCCAAGAGTTGGCTTCTAAAAATTCTTGGTAGCAGGGCTGGGAATGTAGCTTAGTGGTAGGGTACTTGCCTAACATGCGTGAGGCCCTGGGTTCAATTCCCAGCACCATAAAAATAAAGGAACAACAACAAATATTATTTAAAAAAAAAAAAAAAAAGCTGGGCGCAGTGGCACGCACCTATAATCCCAGTGGCATAGGAGGCGGAGGCAAGAGTATCACAAGTTCTAGACCAGAGGCAGTTTGTGTGATTTAGCAAAACCCTGTCTCAAAAAGTAAAACAATGGGCTGGGGGTGCAGCTCAGTGGTCCAGCATTTGCAAAGCATGCAAGCTCGAGGCCCTGGGTTCAACCCCAGTACCGCAAAAAAAAAAAACTTGGTAGCTTGCTATATTGCTCAGCAGTAGAGTGCATGCCTAGTATGGGCAGGGCCCTGAATTTGATCCCAGAATCACAAATAAATACGTGTATATGTACGTACTCTTGACTTTTTTGAATTAGGTCTTTTCCTGCCTTTTCGTAAGTGATTGTGCAAGAAATGAAGAAGCTGAGATTGGACTTAGTGTTGAAGTGAAGACACTCAGATCCAACTCTGATCTTGCTCAGAACATCAAACAAAATTGGGCAATGGAAATTTTATGATTATCAGTACATAACGTATTTTATATCTGAATTTCTATTTGTAGGTTTCCCAAATGTCGGGAAAAGCAGCATCATTAATAGCTTAAAACAAGAACAGATATGTAATGTTGGTGTATCCATGGGGCTTACAAGGTAAATTTAGCTTTTCAGCAATTAGAACCTTTTATTATAGATGAGTAAATATGATTTTATTTCAGTCATACTGGGGGGAAGTCAGTTCCTATTATTTCTTTAAAGCTGTCAGGGAAAGGAGGAGGATGAAACCAGTGGGACATTGTTTGGAGTTGGACAGATGCCCACAATTTAGTCTAAAAGACAAACTAAAAATAGATTGAAAGAGGAAAGCTGCTTCAGAGAAAGTGGCATTTGAACCTGACCTTAGAAAATGAATATAGATGTTTGGCAGGTAGAAGAAAGGACAATACTTATGACATAGGAAACAGCCGTGTGTTCAGGCAGGTAAGTAAGCTGTAAACCATACAGTGTTTTCCTTTAGAAGGAGTGAGTAGGCTGTTAGGATTTTAGATGAACGTGAAGCAAATGATGATAAATTGGATCTGACTCACTGTGCTGAGTTTGTTCAATCCAACCCTGAGCTTTGTGTTTTTTCTCTTGCCCTCCAGATAAACCACAATGCTCCCATTAATTCCACTGCTCTTCTTTCAGGAGCATGCAGGTTGTTCCCTTGGATAAACAGATCACAATCATAGATAGTCCATGCCTCATTGCCTCACCACATAATTCTTCCACTGCACTTGCTCTGCGGAGTCCAGCAAGCATTGAAGTACTAAAACCAATGGAGACTGCAACTGCCATCCTGTCCCAGGCTGATGCTCAGCAGGTAAAAGAATTCCCCTTTCTCATGAGCTCCCTGCCACAATTTTCTTCTTCATTGTAAGCATAGATGTTCATTTTTTTCACCTATACAGTATCAGATAAATGACTGTTCTATTTTACTTTTTCTTAAGGTAGTACTAAAATATACTCTACCCAACTATGAGAATTCTCTGGAATTTTTTACTAAGCTGGCTCAGAGAAGAGGTATGCATCAAAAAGGTGGAGGCCCAAATGTTGAAGGTGCTGCCAAACTGCTGTGGTCTGAGTGGACAGGGTAAGGTTTCTTTCTGTTGGCATTTTGGTGACCATGTAGAAAAAGGGAACTGGTTTTGACAGATCTTGTTTTTAATACCAGTGCCTCATTAGGCTACTATTGCCACCCCCCTACATCCTGGACTCCTTCACCACATTTTAATGAGAGTGTTATAGCAAATATGAAGCGGTGCTTTAATCTGGAAGAATTGGAAAAGAACAATGCACATAGCATACAAGGTGAGTGAGATTTGTCTCACTGTTGTTTTCATCTTCTGACAGACTTATGAAGGTCTCATCTGTTTACATGGGTTTTGTTCCTTTCCTAGTTATCAGGGGCCCTCATTTAGCCGGTAGCATTCTTTTCCAGTCTTCGGGTATGACAAATGGAATAATAGAGGAAAAGGACATACATGAAAAATTGCCAAAACAGAGAGAGGGCAAACAGGAGGTTGAGAACACCAACGTCATGGTCAGTTGCCAGCAAAATGTTGATGGTGAAGAAGTTGATGTAAGTGTATTTTACATGAGTTATTTAAAGCTGAAATGAGTTTCCTAGCATTAAAATGTATAGCAAATGAGCATGGAGCTAAAGGTAGAAACAAAGTATTTTGTAACAATTGTAAAAATGTAATTTGATCATTTGAGGCTTATGATTGTTATACTTAATTAGCTTCCCAGAATTAATTTTTTTCCAGGTATATAAATGGATTAATGAGCAGATGGCGGTTAATAATCCTATACCATTTCTGTTTGTCCCACAGGAAAAGATCTCAGATGTGTCTCCTGTAGAAGAGACAACACAGATACCGCCCGAGGAATCTACAGCGGGTGAGTCTGCGGCAAAGAACTTCTGACAAGCAACTTTGCATAAAATTGCTTTTGCTTTTTTACATAAAACTTTATTTTTCTCCAATATAGGTGAACAATCTGCAAGATCTTTTATCTTGGATAAAATGACTAAAGAGGATGATGCTTATGACTTCAGCACAGATTATGTGTAAAAGAACCATGTCCTCCAAGATTTTTTTTTAGCATTTCAGGCATACTGCTTAAATGTTCTGTGTGTGTAATGTACCAGTTTTGGTATGATACAACTGTAAATCTTGTGAATATATATCATGATATATACATTAAAGTGTTCAAAGCCGGGAGTGGTGGTGCACATCTTTAATCCCAGTGACATGGGAGGTGGAGGCAGGAGGATCAGAGGCAGTGAGACCTAACTTAGGGAGACCTGTCTCAAAAAAATAAAAAGTGGCTGTGGGTGCAGGCAAGTGGTAGAGCAGTTGCAAAATATATGAGGCTCTTGATTCAACCCCCAAGTACTGCAGTCAGTCAGTCAGTCAGTTGATAAATACAGCAATCAAACAATTTAAAAAGTGTCTTATATTCTGTAAAGGCTCACCTGATATAGTAAAGGGACAGTGTTGTTGTTAGATGTCGTCGAGTCGGTATCTGACTCACAGTGATCCTCAGAGGGTTTTCAATGGCCAGTTGTTTCTAGATTGCTTTGGGAGTGGATTGCCAGGTCCTTCTCCCGTTTTTTGTGGTGCTGGGGATTGAACCGAGGGACTCAGACAGTGCAGCACAGCACTCTACCAACTGAGCAAAACCCCAGTCCCTAAAGGGACAGTAGTTATCTGGAAACAAGAGTCTGTTGAAAAATGTAGGTTTTATTTACAAATCAGGCCACAGGGTACACATTAAAAGAGCAGTTTTGAGCTAGTTGTACTGGCGAGCCCAACTAGTTTTATCAGCCTCATCAGTCCATTCTGGTCAGTCAACACTGTAGTAAGCAAACACTTGATATAAGGCAGATGCTCGGAGACATGGTCTAGGAAGCTAACTGCCAGACAGGGCAATTTGTTATCTTTACCCAGCTGAAACATCCCTTCTCTGTGGGTTACTACAGATAGGCATTGAAGCCTAGCAACTGTTACTTCCCACACATAGTGTCTACAGGATTTCCTGAGAAATACTTATAGTTTAAATTCTATTTTACTTTATGTTTGAAATCTCTGTATGTCTTCGAATTAGACTGAATTTGCCTGTTGGATCTGGAATGTACCATTTTTCCCAAACATCAGTATATGAAGCAGTTCTTCCCCATGGCTTGAAGTGTCCATTCCAATGGAGTAACTTGGCAGCCTTTACAAACTGGGGTGAATATCGTTTTCCAGCACTGGAACCTTATAATTGAGAGAGAGAGCCAGATGACTTTACCAGTTGGACACAAAGAAATACATGCTAAACTGCAGAAAGCATAAGGGAAACAGTGGGTGTATCTCATCCCTGAGGATGCTTTAGAAACAAATTCCTGATTAGCATGGAGTATTGATTATTTCTACTTACCAAGGTGGCGGACATTCCACATAGGGTCAATGGTGGAGTGCTGTTGATAAAATACAATAAGCAGAGGAGGTGTTGTGATGCTGCCAGCCAGTGTTCTGCTGTACAATCCCTCTCTTGGTGGGACAGATAACAAATGTTAGTGAATAGTACTGACCAACTCTCGGGGTTAAAATAGAAGACTTTTAATAGCTTAGCCAGTTACATACTTACTCTACATTGAGTTTCATCCATTTTTCTAGCTGGTTGGTTATGTTCTGTCGTTTCCATTCTGTCAGGTTTGCAACAAAAACTCCAGGATTAAAGGAGCAGGTGCTAGCTTTCATGGAAAGCTTACGAATTCTTTCCTTTTTATAGTCAAGATAGCCAATGTAATTGTACTAAAACACAAATGGGAGAGAAATACATACATATTTATTTATTTACTTATTTATTTCCTGATTCAAACAAGATGCAATTTTATAGGCAGTAAAAAAAATTAACTTGTTAAACTAAGATTTCTCTGGTTATTAGCAACTAAAAGTGATGAGTTCAAGTTAAGACAGTAGAACCTAGATTTTGACTTGTTAAACCAGATGTTTAAGAATTAGGTTCTAAAACCTAGAAATTAATACAGAAAAGCAGGCTTGAGTGTTGGGGTGAGGCAGTTGAAGAATGTAAGATGCAGTCAAAAAAAGGAATGGGTTTCCTGGATTTGCCACCTCTTCCCATTAAACTTCTGTAAGGAGAGCCAGGCACGTGGCACATGCCTGTAATCCCAGCGGCTCAGGAGGTGGAGGCAGGAGGATCATGAGTTTGAGACCAGAGGCAGCCTGCGTAATTTAACGAGACCTGGTCTCAAAAAAAGTAAAAAAAAAAAATTGGGCTGGGGGTGCAGCTCAGTGGTCCAGAACTTGGAGAGCATGCAAGCGCGAGGCCCTGGGTTCAACCCCTGGTACTGCAAAAAGGAAAAAAGGAGTAGCGTGCCCACTAAGTAAGTTACCTGGTTCCCTGCTCCACGGATGACTACCTTAGTAGAGGCTGAATCACAATCTTCTGAAAATGCAGCAGCATGACCTGGTTTCAATGGTGTATTGTACAGGGCAAGAATATCACCTGAAAAGGGTTAGGTGTTAAGATTAACAATTCTAGTTGCCTTGAGGTTTCCTTGTTCCACCCACTTCTCCCAATGGTGACCTTTTATAGGAAACCATATATAGGACAACCACTGTAGCCCACAATATGGATGGAGAACAGCATTGATGGGTACCTTGCACAATTACATCATCATCCACGTATATGGCCTTCTTTGCACTGGGAACCAAAATTGGCAAGTAGAACCTTGCAAAGGTTAACTGGAAAAGAAGCGATGGCGTAAGATAACAGTGATGCTTTATTTACATATAAGCTACTAGAATATTCTCAGAATCCTTACAGAAGATAATCAAAGGACTCAAAACTACCCAGGCTTGGTTCCCAGGGAACTACCTGCGGGTACCTGAATCAAGTATACTTGGCTGGGGTTCAACTCAGTAGAGTGCCACTCTGCACTGTGAGGCCCTGAGTTCAGTTCTCGGCATCACAAAAACTAGGAGAAAGACCTGGTGACCCACTACTGAAACAATCCTGAAATAATAAGCCATTGAAAAACCTATGAATAGCAGAGAAGCAGCACTAACATAGTGCCAGGCATGGCAGTGTTGGGAGAGTGTTTTGTTCTGTTATAAGAAGGATCACTATGGGACAGACCCAACTCAACAGTACCTAACAATACTCGAGTACACAGATTAATGGAACTTACTGGTTTCATAGACTCCCCCTGGTCAGGATCCTCCTTCACTTTGCCTTCCAAAAGTTTAGTGTCAAAATGCACAATTTTGTATCTAATGTTTTTCAGGGAATCACTGTTGAGCCAGGACCTAATGAAGAAGTACTATATTTCAGTATTAAATATTCACGTATTTCCAAACTATAACCTTATCTTTATGCTTTTCTAATAAGGGTATAATACAATGTAAGAGGAATTCTAGAGACCAACATAGGTGTTTTCAAGCTGCTTTCTCTCTCAAGACTTGGTTTCCTCATTTGAAATAAAGGTATTCCCACCAAAGTCCCTCCTTGAACCAAAGTTCTGTGATAATCCTCTTCCAAAACTAAAATTACTGTTGAAAAACTTTGGAATTGAGAACATCGCACCACTACAGGGGCTATTCATGTACTCATTTTTTGAGATTGTCTGGCTATCTAGCCCAGACTGGCCTTGAACTCGCGATCCCCTGCCTCAGCCTCCCCATGTGTTGAGATATAGGTGTGTTCCACCATACTGAGTTGGACCACTGAATTCTTAGCCTTTCTAATACACTGGTGAACAACATAAAGTACAGTGGTAGTGAAAGGTAATTATCAATAAAGCTAGTAATCAGTCTGTCGTCCATAGAATGACTTACTTCACTGTGATGACCCTAAGTTATTCAACCATCTGAGTCTGATGCACCATTTATAAGAAAAGTCAAGGCCTCCTATAGAAATACTGCACATTTTTTCTAGTCCATTCCAAGTCAGGATTTTGTAGACATACTTAATGTTATTTCTGCCATCTATTTTAATGCAGTATGTTTCTGTATCTTAGATGGGTGCTTAATTTTTCAAGTGTAAGAAAGTCATAACTTCCACAAACTAAATATGAACCATGGAGAAAACTGTAAGGACAGAAATGTTTCAGAAGATTGACAAATGTTAGTCAAGCTTTTTCTTGGAATAAACTTTGTAGATCTTCATTTTATTTTCATAGATGAGACTCTCATCAAATTGGGTTTCTAATAACACAACAAGTAAAACAGCAAGGTTCATTTTACCAAGATATGGTACTAGTCATATATAAATAAATAAGTACATATTTTTTTCTTTTCCTTGCTTACCTGACACTATACTCTTTAAGTTAGCTATTTTTACCACATAATTGCACATGCAGAAATGGGCTCCAAGGTTTTCTCACTCTATCCTAGGCTAGGATTTGAATCAGAACCTGTGTTCACAACTTTACCACAGGACCTTGCCATTGTTCCCAAGTATTTTCCCACTCCAGACCTAATCAGAGCATGTCCATGAGATAAGGAACCTGTGACTTATAAATCAACATATTGTTTCTCTCATTGAGAAAGACATGTTACCAAAACATGATCAGTCTTATTACCAGAATAACTGTAGAGTTAACAGTGTGAATATGACAGTTAATTTACTTCCTGGCATAAGCACTTTATTTCTGCTGTTGTGGGGACATGCTTATGATACAATCACACAGAAAAACGTACATGCAGCTTGTATGTACCATAATCTCAACTGTATAAACGTGTGTTTGTGTGTGTGTACCTGTTTGTATACTGTATACACACACACAATACACACACATATTGTAAAACAGTTCTAGGATTGACAGTTGGCCTACTCTAGAGCACCTGCAGAATCATTAAGCAAGCAGAGCTCACCGGAGATGGTCTGCTGTATTGTTGAGAGTAACAATGTAGAAAATCACATTGGAGCGAGTGTTATGCTGAATGCTGTTTATGGCTGCAATGGCCCCCCCAAGCCTGTCTTCAGATGCAGCAATGATCACAGGAATCTCCTCTTGCCTTCCATCTACTGCATGTTGGGGAGCATTTGGGACAAAATCTATGGGCTGAAGCCCCAGAATTCCTGAATCTGAAAAAATACATAGACTGAAAGCACTGTGATACAAACACGATCTCATGAGCTTTTGATACAGAGTCCAAGACATGGAAAGAGGTAAGGTGAGGATTATGGTAACAATTTACCTTATTCTCTCACATTAAACTTTGATGTGTACAGCCCAGAAACTGTTTTCCTATATGTTAAACAAGCTTTTGGAAAACCAGGAGGATTTAAAAAATTAGGTTGGGAACACTCTGATAACACCATTAGTAGGAAAGTAACAGAACCTTTCTAGAATGTATAGAAAGAGTCTTGACCAGGCACACAGCCTTTGACGCAATCATTGCCTTTGCTACCTCTCTTAAGGATATAATCTGCAATGTACTCAAATCAAATTTAGCCTGAGGATATCTGCTCATTGATGGAGTATGTGTGCAGCATGTACAAGGCCCTGAGTTTCATCCCTGGAACCACACTGAAAAAGTCAATTTTATTTACAAGTGTGAAAATGTACAGTTTTTCAAACCTTGAATCAAAAGTAGGCATGAAATCAATTTAGTGAATTATGATCAGAATTTTGTTGTGCTTCAGTTTGAACTCAGGACCTATACATGTTAGGCAAGTGCTCTACCACTGAGCTACATGCACAGCCCCATGATCAGAATTTGAGTATGAAAAGTTTCTGGGCTGAAATAGAAAACTGAATTAGAAAAGGAAAGAGTGCAGCACATACAGCAAATCCAAGTATTGTTCTGTTAACCACCTTTCTTGCCTTTTATAAGATAGTCAGCCCCCCATATCTATAGGTTCCACATCTGTGGATTCAACCAACCACATATTGAAAATATTGGGAAAAAAATTACTGAACATGTACAACCTTATTTTTCTTGTCATTACTACCTACACAATACAGCACAGCAAGTATTAACAAAGCATTTGTATTATACAAGATACTATAAGTAACATACATGTTTAAAGAAAATGGTAGGATGTGCATGGCGTATATACAAGCATTATGTTATTTTATATAAGAATATGAACATCTGAAGATTTTGATCCTAGAACCAATCTCTTACAGAGGGATTACTGCATATTCATCATTGAATATTGACTATTATATGCCAGGCAATGTCTAGGCACTGGAGTTACAGCCATGAAAAAATATATAAATCCCTACCATTATGGAGGACAGAAAAAATGTATATGTATATGCTGTGTATAATGTATTCTTGTTGTTTTTTGTTTTTTGTGGTACTTGGGGGTTGAACCTAGTATGTCTTGCACATACTTCACAAGTGCTCTACCACTGGGCGGCCCCTCCAGCCCATTTAAACTTTTTTTATTTTGAGAGTTTCAATAAGTTATGCAGGCTGCCTCTGGCCTCAGACTTGCGATCCTCCTGCTTCTGCCTCTTAAGTCACTGGGATAACAGGCATGAGCCACTGCACCAAGCTTGTAATAATTTCTTATTGTGAGATTACCATCAAAAAGTCTGGAAATCATTACACCGAAAGATATTTTTTAGTTGTGTACTGTGGCACATGCCTATAATCCCAGCTACTTGAGAGGCTGAGGCAAGAGGATCACAAGTTCAAGGCCAGAGGCAGGCTGCACAATTTAGCAAGACCCTATTTCAATTTAAAAAGTAAAAATGGGGCTGAGGTTGCAGCTTAGTGGTGGAGCACTTCTCTAGCATGCACAAAGCCCTGGGTTCAACTGCTGGTGATGCAAAAAACATATTTTCTTATGGATACAAGTAAATTTATGACATTAAAATTATATATGAAGAGTCCTGCTGTCATGGTGATAGGCTTATGGTAAAACCTCATAGAAAAACATCATGTGTACAGTTTAATATAGAAAAAAATAGAAAAGGATTAGAAGGTACCTTGCCAAAATTTTTATAGTAGTTACATCAAGTCAATGAAATCATTCACTCAACTAGTACTTGTTGAATATCTCCTATGTATTAGATAACATCCTTGGGAACACGAGATAAAGCAGTGAACAAAGTGTCCTCATGAAGCTTGAATGCTTTTTTTTTTAAAAGAAATTTTCCCACCATGACCACAAATTACTTTTTGTACATATATTGTATACATACATACATATAATACATATATATACATATACACATAAATCATGCTATCAGGCTGGGGTTATAGCTTAGTGGTAGAGTACATGCTTAGAATATGGTAGGCCATGGGTTTGATCCCCAGCACCAAAACAAAACAAAAAACAAAATGCTATCAGCACTCAGTGAAAGTTAGGGGAAAGTTGTTAATTCTTTTCTTGATCTGGCCTACTATGGTACATAGCAATAAAAAAATGATTTTATTTGTTGTTGAGTTTCTTTTTCAGACAAAGTCTCACTGTGTAGCCCAAGCTGGACTTTAACTTGTGATCCTCCTGCTTCAGCCTCCACAGTGCTTGGATTATGGGAATACACCACATGCCTGGCTTTGAAAATGATTTTTGCCAAACATCTGGAAGCCTCAAACATTCCTCAATACCAAGGTAGAGGAGTATGAACAATTAATTTAAAATAACTTGCAATGTATGTATACAATAAAATAACTTTTTAAATCAGCAAACAAGCCTTCATTTCTCCTTTATTGCTAGAGTCCTATTGATGTAGTTGCTCAAGTTAAAGGAAAGTAACAGTGACTGACATTCTAGTAACAAATGCAGGCATCAACACCAGGGACGGTCATCTGTGCCCATCTTCTGAAGCCCTTCCCTGCTGAAATGTGAGCATATGGCAGCCCCTAGGTACTCCTCTGAGGCCTCTCATTTGGTAGAAAGGAATATTCTGTCAAATAAAATCCTTAGCTAAGGACTGACTGCACTATAGGGAGAAGAGTGGGAGGAACACAATGAGTATCCAGCATGCCTTCTCCCAGGGTCTTTGATAGCCTTTGTAAGGCCAAGAAGTAACCATTTTTTTCCTTTAGCATAGTGATATAAGTTAGGATATGGGACAAAGGGAACTTCAGGTCTTCAAGAAATTCCAAGCATTAAGAACAGTTCCCGTACCTGACACCTCATTCCTTAGCAAACTGCTCAGGCTGAGAAAATTATGGTGCAAAACCAATAAGAAGAGAACAGCAGCCAGGACCAAGATGATGATGTTTACTGAAAGAGATGAGGAAAACCTGCATTATATCTCTTTATCTTTGAATGGGAATAAAAACAAAATATCTTGTAGAGAGAGCATACCTTTACGAAATGACATCTTTTTCTTCTGTCTTAATACTAGGTATTAACCCTACAAAACAAAACCAGGCCCCCAAAGTCAGTAAGTACATGAGAATGGCCATCAAAATGCCTACACACTTTTATTCAGGTAGAAACAAGGGGCATATATGGTATTCTGCCAAACAAATTTTGAATAGTTTCCAAGAATCAAATTTGGGATCTGAAATTTTCATGGTAGTCAAAATATTTACAAGTAACTTGGAGAAACACATAGCCTTAACCTTATACATTAGATGCAATGAGATGGAATGCAAAAGAAATCCTACCAAGAGGAATACCTGGAGTCTCGCCATAAAAGAAACATTTCAGAATGAATTTCTACTTAAAATTCCTTGTTAAATTAGACATGGACTCAGGTGTCTATGATAAAGTAAACCAGAGAGTACTATTAGAATACTATTCTCAAAAATTAAAAATCTGTTTTAAAAAAATGAGCTTTTTCCCAAGCTTCATTTCTGTTGATTAACTACTCAGAGTAGTGTAAAATATTCTTAATCTGTCCGGGCTAGTCCTCCTCTGCTCATTTGATGCCTTCATGTTTTCAAAACAAATAATCCAATGGCAGCGGCTCAGGAGGCGGAGGCGGGAGGATCGCAAGTTCGAGACCAGAGGCAGTCTGCGTAATTTATCGAGACCCTGTCTCAAAAAGTAAAAAAATGGGCTGAGGTGCAGCTCAGTGGTTCAGCACTTGCAGAGCATGCAGGCGCGAGGCCCTGGGTTCAACCCCCAGTACCGCAAATAATAATAATAATAATAATAATAATAATTCAATGGAAACAAGATTGTGAGAGGAACTAAATTCATTAAACAATTAAATTTTTACAACGATCTCTGGAAAATGTTTCCTTAAAGGCAGATGTTATGCAATCAGGGTATTGTGACTCTACTATATTTAAAACTTTTTTTTTTTTTTTTTTGGCGGTACTGGGGGTTGAACCCAGGGCCTTGTGCCTACATGGTTTGCAAGTGCTGGACCACTGAGCTGCGCCCCCAGCCCATTTTTTTTATTTTTTGAGACAGGGTCTCGCTAAATTACACAGACTGCCTCTGGTCTCGAACTTGCAATCCTCCTGCCTCCACCTCCCGAGCTGCTGGGATTACAGGCATGCGCCACCGCGCCCAGCTATATTTAAAACTTAAAAATTTTTTTTCTTTCATTGATAGTAGTACTTTAACATTTACATAGGCATTTTTTGTTTTATGTTTTCTTTTAATTTTTAGACAAGGTCTCACTATGTAGCCCAGGCTGGCTTCAAAGTTGCAAACCTCCTGCCTCAGCTTCCCAAATGGTGGAATTACAGGTGTGTGTCCCAACTCTTGGCTTAAAGCTATTTATTTTATAAAGCACTGTGAAATATAATGTATTTCTAAGAATCAAAGTTGAAATTAATTTCATCCTAGGTAAACTGTACATACCAGGCACTTGATTTTTCATTGCCTTTGAAAAGAGGGGAAATATATTAAGCTGTTTAAAAACTGGGAATCAGCCAGCATGGTGGCGCATGCCTGTAATCTTAGCAGTTGGAAGGCAGAGGTGGGAGGATCACCAAGTTCAAGGCCAAAGGCAGCCTACTTGACTTATCGGGGCCCTGTATCAAGATAAAAAACAAAACAAAAACAAAAAACAGTAAAAAGGAGCTGAGGTGCAGTTCAGTGGTACAGCAATTGCAAAGTAGGCACAAAGCCTGAGGTTCAACACCCCAGTAGCAAAAACAAAAACATCAAAAAAAACCACTTGACAATCACAGGCCAGATTACAAATTTGGGGGAAATTCAGACTCCCCAACAGTCTAAAACATACACACACACTTTCCTAGAGCAATATATATGAAGTATATTATACCAATGAACTTCTCTAAGAATACACACTATATACTATAAACTAGATGTTTCTATCCACTGTGAGCTGAGCCTTACCTATGAAGGCTGGAAGATTGGGAGCTCCTCAGATAAAACTGTAACATTTGCCTGCTTTGAACCAACTTCCACCAAGACTAGATAAAACAATCTTCAATAAATCCCAACTAATTACCGGTACAAAGAACAATGTTTTAGCTTGTCAACCTCCAGTAACAATTACTTATAGGGAATATGGTATAGGGATTGAGAGGCACATGTATTTGTTCTATTCCAGTTAGCAGGACACAACAAAAACATAATTCTAGCAAGTACTGAATATACTTAAGTAGATGAGCATAGTAGAAACCACTTCTAAAGTTCTTCCACAGTTACATGCAAAATGCCAGTTATCATAGAGTATGTCTGATCTATATTTCCCTTCCTGGTAGTGACACCTCCTTGTCCCATTTAGAAGGAATTCTCAAATCAAAACTGTATGTACACCCTAAATACGTTGCTGCTGCTGTTGTTAGGCGCTATCAAGTCAGGTGCAACTGACAGCAACCATCATAGGGTTTTCAATGGCTGATTGTTTCTGGATTGCTTTGGGAGTGGATTGCCACATCCTTCTCCCTTCTAGATATATAGTAGTAGCTATATTTTTGTAAGAGTACACAACTGTGTACAATTTGATCAGCAATATCCCATTGTTCATTCATGAACAATTTGTAAGTTAATATTAAAATTAATGTTTTGTTTAGAAATTTTCAAAGGGTCATATTCCCAAATCATTTATAAAAACACACCCCCTCCCATCCACACATGAAGCCCAAGGCAGATATAGCCCTTAATACAAAAGAAATCTTGTGGGCCAGGTGCTTGCTAAATATGTGCAAGGAAGGCCCTGGGTTCTGCCCCCGAGTAAAAAAAAGAAAAAAGAAAATTTAGAGGAAAATAATATTCTTTTTTTCTTTTTACTTGCTCGCTACCTGCATTTATATCTACATTCCCAACAGGTGCGCATGTCTTGTTTTTCCCTTCTGTTACTGTGGATCAAGTACTTCTATGAAAGGCCATTCCATTGGTGCTCTGGATCCTATCCTGTAATTCAGCAGTCCCCAGGCCTTTTAGCACCAAAGAACAGTTTCATGGAAGACAATTTTTCCATGGACTGGAGGTGGAGCTCAGGTGGTAATGCATGCAATGGAGAGCAGCTGTAAATAACAGATGAAGTTCTCAAGCTTGACCTTCACTCACCTCCTGCTGTGTGGCCCAGCGCCTAACAATCATACCTGTCTGAGATCTAGGAATTGGGGATCGCTGCTATAATTACTTTGTTGGTGTAGCATCATCAACCTCTTTCCCTCTCTGGTGGATCACACTCATCAGCATGTTACTATGTTCTGGTATCTTCCAGTTAATTAAACAAACAAAAAGACACCACTTCTCCTACCTCACCACAGTTGTCCCACAGGTCCATTTCTCTGCCCTCTTCACAGTGAAAACTTGAAAGGATTTGAAATCTGTAGTTCCACCTCTCCTCCTTGCTTTCATCTCCTCCAACCAAACCTGTTCCTACATCCAAACTGCTCTTTTAGGGGTCACCAGAGATTAATGTCCTCTCCTTACCTTCAGAGACCATCAGGAAAATCCACCCCACTCTTGCTCCTCCATTATGAAATTATCCCACTTATTTGTTTCATTTTGTCTTTGAGTAGAATATAAGCTCTATGAAACCAGGGACTCCAATGAAAATGTTTACTGATGAATCACTGCCACCAAAAATGGTGCCTGTCAAGTGGTAATAGGCACATAACATTTATTGAATGATCTTTCTAATCTAGGAGCAAGGCTAGTTCTCTACTCAAGAAGGGAATGCAATTTTTGGTAATAATTATGAAAACAAATTCCAACATGAGTAGAAACATGGGATTCCAATGGAATACACTCTCAAAAAGAACCTAACCCTATCTTTATAGCTCAAACACCATAAAGTCTCTACAGTAACTCCCATCCTATGAAGAGAGACAACCAGAAGGATATGTCGATACGTATATCCAACAGGAAAAATCTGTTCAACACACCATGAAATACCTATCCCTAGCAAGGAATAAAAGGAGGCCCATGTAAATGCTTGCCCTTCCCTACATCTGACCTCAGCCTGCTCTGGCTCCTTCTCAAGTCGGGAAACTGTCAAAAGACTCTGCATTTTACTGAAGGGTGGAAAGTCATGACCACTGTCTCCTACCCTTTCTCTGGCTACCTCCCACTTGACCTTCCAGAGTCAGGCAGCCGTGAGAATTTGCTGGCTGTGTGAAGGCGGGCGACAGCCACACACCTCCCTGCCCCGGAACACACAGACTCCCACTGTCTGTGGCTGACACTGCAAACACAGCAGAGAGGCCAGAGAGCCAGGTGACCCCATAGGGCCGGGGTCCGCAGAACTGCTTCTCTGTATGTGAGAGCACCCAAGCTTTTGCGATACACACCAGCCTCGGAAGACCAGCGAGGGACACTCCTGGCTAATCTCTACAGGGAGAGCCCGGCCTGCGTTTGGAGGGTTAGGCAAGCCGCAGAGGGGCTGCGTTTGGGAGCCCCTAGATGGGGCCTGCAGCTGTAGCCCTGTGGCATCCGATCCCGTCAGATCTCGGAAGCTAAGCAGGGTCGGGCCTGGTTAGTACCTGGATGGGAGACCGCCTGGGAACACCAGAAGCTGTAGGCTTGGGAGAAGGACCTGGCAACCCCCTCCCAAAAATAAATCTGCCATTGAAAACCCTATGAACAGCAAAGAAGCACTGAAACCCTATGAACAGCAAAGAAGCACTGACAATAGTGTTTCCCCTGTTGTACAGAAGGGTCGCTATGAGTCGAATACCGACTCGACGGCACCTAACAACAACAAGAAGAAGAAGAAGATGGGGGTTCTCTCCAGGCAGTGGGAAGGGTCCGGACCTTGTCTGAAGCAGTCCCCTTTACTGGAGGAGGCGGCTCAGACTGTCTTCCCTAACTCCAAGGGAAGGGTATTTGGGGCCCCTTACGCTTAGGAATGACACATGTGGTGTGACGCTCCAGGGACCACGACATGCTCAGATGGACCGGGTCAAGGCCCCCACCAAGTCATCCCACCCGAGCTGGCCGCAGCAGCCCTTACCTACGCTGGGAGGAGCAGCCGTCGAAGCCCACGCGCAGGCCCGCCCCGCCAGCTCAGCGCCCGCGCCGCAGGCCCCACAGCCCAACCCGCCGCCGGGCAGCCCGTGTCCGCTGCACTCCGGGCCAAACCCACTTGCCGCCTTGTCCACAAGCTCCACAACAGCCGCCCAGCGTCACAACCTCCAGACTGACCCGTGACTCTGGCCACCAGAGCACCGCGCCCAGCAGGCGCCACGGGGCAGCCCAGTTACCGGGGTCCTCGCCGAGCAAAGGCCGTCACTATGGAGACGCGACGCGCGCCGGCGGCCGTTAAGCCGCTGAGGCGGCAGGGCAGAACAGTTTTGCTGGCCGGAGTCGCTGTTCCCGGCACCCAGCAGCACTGACAGTGAGCTCTTCACGGGCGCGCGATGCCCTGGCCCGGTCTCTGCCAATGCCGTATCAGTCTTCGCGGGCGGGGCGCCGGGCCACAACCCGCTTCGAAGGTGCACGTCGCCTAGCGATGGCGCGGGGCGGGGCCACGGGTTGTCCCAGCCCTTCGGAGACATCCGCTTCCGGGGCCGCGGCCATATCACTTAAGGGCTTATCGGGCAGGCTGGGCTGCACACGGTGTCACACTCCTGCTACTGCGGTTCTTGAGTACCGGCCGTCCTCGCTTCGCTGCCCTCTGCCTGAGCTAATCATGCTGGAACATCTGAGTTCGCTGCCCACACAGATGGTGAGGGTGCCCCCTCCCAGGGTCCCCATCGGTCACTCGTTGGAGCATCGACCCCATGCTTCGCGGTTCCCAACCCCTAGGGTTATTGTCTGCTCTCTTTCACGAATTACGCCCCCTGGGTGTCTTCCCCAGAAAGAATTCACTTGCCTATGCTCCGTTAGAATGTTCAAGTTCCCTCGGGAAACCCAGAATTTCATTACTTCCTCAGGCATCTGATGTTAATGCTGCCCTATGTCCAAAGATACGAGTTTTGTGCGAGAATTGCACCACCTCATGAGTGGAACCAATTCCTTTTTTGCTCTCCTTCCCCCCTAGGATTACAAGGGGCAGAAGCTAGCTGAACAGATGTTTCAGGGAATCATTCTTTTTTCTGCAGTAAGTATTGTTGATTACATTTTTTCCTCCCCCCGCCCCCGCTTGTGTTTAATATACTTTCTTTGTCTCCAGATAGTTGGATTTATCTATGGGTACGTGGCTGAACAGTTCGGGTGGACTGTCTATATAGTTATGGCCGGATTTGCTTTTTCGTGCTTGGTAAGACATTTGTGGGTGTTTGGGTGTTAGCGACATAGGTTTTCTGAGTTGGACCTAGTAGTGAGAAACGGAGCCAACTCCCCTTCGTATTCCCCCGCCCCCCGTTTCTTCTTGCTATGATTGTTAAAGTACAATGTGAAATAGTGTCAAACGGTGTAAGATGCATAAAAGAGTATAGCTTATTTCCTTTGGCAGCTTCTCCAGACAGTGAGGTCAAAGCTACCACGAATTTCTCTCGGCACTCACATTGCCTTTTTTTTTGGCAGTACTGGGGTGTTGAACCCAGGGCCTCATACGTTTTCTGGAAACACTTAACCCCTGATCTGTACCCTCAAGCCTTTAATTTTTTTATTTTGAGTCAGGGTCTCACTAGGTTACACAGGCTGCCTCTGGCCCTGAACTTGAGACCCTCTTGTCTCTCCCTCCCAAGTCGCTGGGATTAGAGGCATGTGCCACCAAGACCAGCCCACTTTTCTTATGTAAATCTTAAGGCATATGTGTAAACATTAAGGTTTATTCCCATTACCTGATAGTGTCTAGTCTGGGCAGTGGTTTGTTTTGTTAACCTTTAACATAGTCATTTGGGAACCAAACATTATATTTAGAGATCCTTTAAACTTTTAAAGGACATAATTGATGTATTTTCTCTGTTCTGTCTAGCTGACACTTCCTCCATGGCCAATCTATCGCCGACATCCTCTTAAGTGGTTACCTGTTCAAGAGTCTGGCACAGAAGACAAGAAACCAGGGGATAGAAAAATTAAGAGGCATGCTAAAAATAATTGATTGGGGTTTTTGTGATTCAGCACCTGCTTTTGTTTCCTGTGAGATGAGCTAAATTGCTTTCATAACCAAAACATGAGCTAAAACCACCTATGCTTTTACAGTACAGCTATGTATAGATTTAGTTCTCTATTTCATTTATAAATATCTTAGACTATTCATAATCTTGTTATGAAATGGAGAACAGAAAGCATAAGTATACAATGTTTCTTTCAGGTATACATAAATAATAAATGCCTCGTAAATGATAGTGCTTTTTTTTTTGGTTTTGTTTTTTATATTTTTTGAGATGGAGTCTCATTATATAGTTTGGGCTGGCTTTGAACTCATGATCCTTCTGCCTCAGCCTCCCAAGTGCTGGGATTACAGGTGTATGCCACAATACCTAGCTTGATAATACAATTTAAAAGTTTTATAATTGGGTGCGAGTCATTAACCTGTTTTAATGTTTCCATTTAAAGCTCACAATGCAAATCTGTCTAAAAGGTCGTTTGATTATTCTGTAAAGCTATTAGTAAAAGCCAGAGTTAGAAGTTTGCAGCCCTGAAAATGGAAACACCATTTTTACTTTATAGCTGCAAGTTCCTAGTGTACTTAACAGCAGACACTTTTGAAAATTTTTTTCTGATATAAATTTGTGGTAAAGTAACATGGTACCACTGAAGTAAGAGCTGTTAAGCAGAAAACATTGAATGTATGCTTTACTTGAAGTGGACCAAAGTGAAAATCCCTAATGGTGTAAATTGATTTTAATTTTTCTAGAGGACTGAAGAGAAAAATGTGCTTAAAGGTCTTGTGTTGAGAGTGGGAGATGGATTATTATCAGTAGTGTTATATTTTTTAGTACCAGAATATAAAACTTCCAAACTATGAGTTTAAGAAAAGGTAGCAGCGACCTTAGTGCAGCAAAACTGAGGAAAGATTTTTTTTTTTTAAGGTAAGAGAAATTAACACAAATTAGGCCAAGTACGTCAATTATTGTTAGGTGCCGTTGAATTGGTGTCCAACTTATAGCAACCCTACGTAGCAAAACAGTATTGTTACTGCTTCTCTGCTATTCATAGGGTTTTCAATGGCTGATTGTCTTTTGGGAGTGGGTTGCTGGGTCCTTCTTCCAAGCTTACAGCACCTGGTGTTCCCAGGTGGTCTCCCATCCAAGTACTACCCAGGCCCGATCCTGCTTACCTTCCAAGGTCTGATGGGATCAGATAACACAGTAGTACAGCTGCAGACAAGCATATCAATAAGTGCTTGCAATAAGTATATGACAATAAACATAGCAATAAATATGACTAAAAAGTTAGAAGCTCCCAGATAGGGTTGAAAAATCAAGTTACCTCATGGTTTCAATACGAAATCCAAAGGTTGGAAACAGGAACAAGGATATATTGGGCAGATAAAGTGAAAAGGAGGAGTAACAGTGAGAAAGTCAGATACTTAACCCAGTGGGGGTCGTGGCTGATCTGAGAAATACAAACAAAATCATTAAATAGGGTCAAGAGGGTATTTCATAGCTGCCAAGATGTCATGCATTGAATAAGATGTGAACTGTATAAAACAGATTGTTAAATATACAAGAGTTTGGGAAAACTTCAATCTTGGCAGACCAATACTGTTTCACAATTTGGCAAATCAGGTAGATAGGCTATAGATACAAAGACTTATTCCTTGTTCCTGGAATATCTTCCCTCAAATACAAGACTTGTTCCTTCCTTTCATTGAGGTCTCGACCTAGATGTCAGTAGAAAGGAACTCTCCCTCTTACAATTTTTTTTTTTTTCCCAGTACTGGGGAGTTGAACTCAGGGCCTCACACATGCTTTTTGCAAGCACTCAACCATTGAGCTGTACCCCCAAGCCCATTTTATACTTTGTATTTTGAGACAGGGTCTCGCTAAGTTATGCAGGTTGCCTCTGGCCTTGAACTTGCAATCCTTCTGCCTCCACCTTCCAAGTTGCTGTGATTAAAGGCCTATACCACTGCACCTAGCCCTGTCACCTTACTAAATAAAGTAGTATGCCATATCCACTTAGCCTCCTGGTTTTCATGTCATTTAACACATCTCACAGTATATATTTGTTAATTGTCTCACAAAAACATTAACTCATAGGAACAGAGACTTTGCTTTGCTTACTGAAACTAACAGTTTAGTTTCTTGATCAAACTAGCCACAATGCAAAGCCTTAACAGCCATATCTGTCTAGTAGGTACCATACTGGGCAATACAAATACAGAAAATTTCCACCATCACAAAATTCTATTGATCAGATCTTATGTAGAAACTTTGAGTAACATTTAATAGACAAGGGATTTTGTGTATAAAAATTTACCTTTATTGAATGCCCATAGGACCATTTCAATAGTGGATCCTATAGTATGCAATAGCAGGGGAAAAAGCAATTCCAATTCCAAAAAGTAGAAGTTATGCTGGTCACATTCAGTAACAACACTACAATGTAGCTAGGGTAAGGACAGAACTTCCTTAGCATTTTTTTTTGAGGGGGGTATACATGAGGCTTCACGCATACTTTGCAGGTGCTCTCCACTTGGCTGCACCCCCAGCCCACTTTTTTACTTTTTGTTTTGTGACAGGCAGGGTCTTGCTAAGTCATGCAGGCTGCTTCTGGCCTCAAACCTCCAATCCTCCTGCTTCCACCTCCAGAGTTGCTTGGATTCAGGTGTGAGCCACTGCGCCTGGCACTTCCTTGGCTTTCTAAGTAAGAAATACTTTTAAGAGAAAGTCAAAATCACAATTAACTTTTTAAAAATTAATGTCAAAGAATATCACATAATCAAAATATGAAGTTTAACCAAAGGTATAGTCAGAAGGAAATTCATAGTCTGAAGAATGTATTTTAAGATTAAGGAATATGAAAATGAATTAAGCATTTTAAGAAAAAACTACAAAATAATCAAGACAGGTTGAAAAGAATGAGTACTTGAAGAAAAAAATATAGCATATAAATGAAGTATCAGGGAGATTCTTTAAACCGATAAATTACAAAATTTAAGTAAAAGTGATCACCATCCAGAAAGATGTGGCTTTCCAAAACAGGTAAGAAGAGGTGAACAGCTCAGGAAGAACAAGAGTTTGTCAAAGATTTGCCTACAGCCAGGCACTGAGAATAGATGACTGTAGAAGCTGAGTTCTCATAAACCTTTCAGGATAAAAGGTTTAAGAAACTAGACTATGAGCATTATAAAGACAGGGAGTACTGTTTTATTCACCATTATATCCTCAGCTGGGCTGGGATTTAGCTCAGTTGGTAGAGCGCTGCACTGCAGTCTCTGAGGTCCCGAGTTCAATTCCCAGCACCACAAAAATGGGAGAAGGGCCTGGCAATCCACTCCCGAGGCAATCCCGAAACGGTCAGCCATTGAAAACCCTATGAGGGTCGCTATGAGTCGGATACCGACTCGACGGCACCTAACAACAACATATCCCCAGCTCAGGGCAAAGCACTTGGCACAGAGTAAAAATTAAATAAAAAGTGACTGAAAGAGAACATATCAGGGTATTTTTGTGTGTATGTAATTTTCAAAGAAAAGGTATATTTTTATAGCAACTGAAAAATGGCACAGGATTCGTTTTTAGAGTGATTTCAATGTAAAAGTGCAGATTTACTGATCAAGACTTGTATTTTATTTTATAAAAACTATTTCCTATATGGTCATCCTAGGTGGCATTACTTCTTATTTAAAAAACTAACAACATGTAATATGCAATCATACATTTAAAACACGGAAAGACAACTAATATCTTGACGTATATGAAAACAAACTTCAGGAGACAAACATTACATGTATCTAGTATAAATAAAAAGACGTGGACTTTATTTGCAAATTGCTTAATTGGAGAAGGAATTAGTGTTTAAGATGTTTTTTGCTGATGGAAAAATAAATTTAGCAAAACTAATATGTAAAAGCCTGCAGCCATAGCCCTGTGGCATCCAATCCCGTCAGATCTCAGAAGCCAAGCAGGTTTGGGCCTGGTTAGTACTTGGATGGGACACTGCCCGGGAACACCAGGTGCTGCAGGTTTGGGAGATGGACCCGGCAACCCACTCCTAAAAATCAATCCGCCATCAAAAACCCTGTGAACAGCAGAGAAGCGCTGACAATAGTGTTTTGCCTGTTGTACATAGGGTCGCTATCAGTCGGACACTGACTCAAGGGCACCTAACAACAACAGTATATAAAAACAATGATTTGAAAGCTAAAATACTTTAGAGTCAATTCTTATATACCCTAAATGAGGTTCATATTAAATGAAAATAAAAAATTAGAAAGTCCATCAAGCCAGGCACAGTGATACATGTCTGTAATCCCAGCAACTTGGAAGGCAGAGCCAGGAAGATTCAGAGTTTGAGGCCTAAGGCAGCTTGTGTAATTTAGCAAGACCCTGACTCAAAAAAAACAAAAATGGGCTGAGTGGCAAAGCGATTACAAAGTATGTGCAATGCCCTAGATTCAACTCTTAAGCACTGCAAAAAAAAAAAAATTGAAAAAATTTTTGGGAAAAACAATTGAAAAATGGTAAAAACACACATTGAGGAGAAAAAAAGAGCTAGGGGTGCAGCCCAGTGGTAGAGCACTTGCAAAGTATGTGCAAGAACCCTCAAATACCACAAAAAAATTCATCAATGTTTAAAAAAGGAAGCTAGTTGCTCAAATACTACAGATAATTTCATATTCCTTAAATCTATTCCCAGAATAGTGAACAGACTTTAAAAAAGAATATATCAACTATGCTTATAAGGTTAACAATAGCAAGTATTACCACTGGATATATCATTTGTTTCTCCTGTTGCTTTTATCACTATAATACAATATAACACTTCCAACCCAATGCTTTATTGCCCTGTCTTCAAGCTAATTAATATCTTAAAAAAATAAAGTTCTAAATATAAAGTTGGGTTAAGGCTCAGTAAACAGTAACCAAACAAATATAACATTTTTCCTCATAAAAAGAACATGAAAGTCCAAAGTTTTTTTCTTTTTCTTTTGTGGTCTTCATATTACTCTGTTCTTCCCATTTTTTTTCCAGTAAAAAAACCCGAAGAGATATAAAAGAATGGTAAATGGCCTCTAAACAACTGGAACAGTTTGTGTTTTTAAATGGAAAACCTTTGAGAATAGGTCTTTAGCTCTGGCAGCAGATTAGAACAAATTTTCAAAACTTCACATTTTCTTCAAAAAATTTCAACTGGCGAGCTTTCACACTGTAAGTTGTATACTTTTCACCCATGTGCTCCCGTAAATGTACCTATTTGGGACACAGATAAAAAGAAAATCAGTATAAGAGGAAAAAAAATGATTCCTGTAATCTTAGAACACTTTTCTAAATTTTGATATCCAAAATGGAAACCATATGGGAAAATACTAATAGTTCTATTTACACAAAAATTTAAGGCAGACATATTGAACCCACAGCCCATCGGCTGCATATGTGGCCGAAGACACCTAGTTTATGTGGTTCCCACAAAATCTTTTAATGTGAATTTTTCAGTGTTTTCTTTGTAACCACCCTTATTATGTATATGTTTTAATGATATAATTTATGTGCAGCCTAAGACAATTCCTCTCTTCGATGTGGCCTAAGGGAGCCAAAAGGTTGGATACCCCTGACTTAATACTTTAAGATTTTAAAAAGTATAAAAGATAAAAGAAAAACAAAAACAAACCAACAAGAACAACAAAAGCCTTTTGGGCTGGGGATGTAGCTTAACGGTAGTGTACTTGCTTAGCATGCACAAAGGCATGGGTTTGATCCTCAGAACCCCTCAAAAAAAGACAAAAAAAAAAAAAAAAAGAAGCACCACCACCAAAAAAATACCAATAAAAGAGCAAACAAACTAGGGAGAGTATTTGCAACATTCACGCCAAAGGATTCATAGTATTAATATATAAAAAGTTCTTAAATTTAAAAAACACCCAACAAATTAGAATACTAGAATTGATGGAACAAAATCAATCCCATAGATAATTCTGCAAATTCATTTATATATGTACGTAAACATAAACCATACATATACAAAACAATAATACAAACAGCCAGTTAGTCAATATATAAACTTTAAATGGATTAGAAATTGAAAAAGGTACTGTGTGAGATACAGTGTATATCTGTTGAAGAAGTGCTAGAAATTAATACCTACTCCATTAAATTGATATCATGCACCTCCTAATACAATGTACTAAGGACACAACATCATTTTGGTGGTATTTTGGTCAAAAATGTATAACCTGGCCAGGTGTGGTGACATACATCTATAGTCTCAGCACTCAGGAGGTGGAGGCAGGGGGAATCACAAGCTTAAGGCCAGCCTGGGCTACACAGTAAGACTTTGTTAAGGAAGAAAAGAAAAAAGAGAAGGAAGGAGGGAAGGAAGGAAGGGAGGAAGAAGGAGAGGGAGGAGAAAGGGAGAAAGGGAGGGAGGAAGGAAAAGAAACAAAATAAGAAAAGGAAAAGAAAAGGAAGGAAGGAAGAAAAGGGAAATTCTAGAACTGAAAAATACAGTAACAGAAATGAAAAATTAACTAGAAGGTCGATTTGAATTGTAAGAATTAGCAACCTTGGAGATAAATCAGAAGAAGTTACACCACACAAAGGACAAAGAGAAAGGAAAATGAAGAAAAATGAGCAGAGATCCAGAGAAATACAGGACACCATTAATTAACTGTACCAAGTGTGGATAATGGGAATATTAGAAGGAGAGAAGAGAAAGGAGCAGAAAAAATATTTGAAGAAATAAGGTCTAAAATCCCTCCAAATTTACTGCAAAACAACTGATGTGCACATCCAGGATGCCAAATGAAATCCCAGTATGATAAAAAAGACATCCACAGATGGACACTAAAGTAAAAGTGCTGAAAGCCAAAGACAAGGAGAAATTCTTGAATGCAGCAAGAGAAAAGTGGCTTATCACAAAGGAATAACATTAACAGGTAACTTCTGAAAGTAATGGAGGCTAGAAAGCAGTGGGATAACATACAAAGTACTCAAAGAAAAACTGTTAACCAAGAATCTTTTATCTAGTAAAGCTATCTTTCAAAAGTGAAGGCGAAATAAATCCCTAGATAAAAACAGAGAATTTGTGATTAGGAGACCTTTACAAGAAATACTAAAGAAAGTTCATAGGATGAAAGGAAGAGACCATAGGCAATAATTTGAATCCACAAAAAACAATTATATAATTATAAAACACAGTATAAACACATATTGTCACACCTTAATTGTAAAATCAAATGTTTAATATGTACAAGATGGCAGATCAAGAAGGGTTGGAAATTTATCCCCTCACTAGAAAAAAACTAGACATGGTGGCACACACCTTTAATCCAGTTGACACAGGAGGCGGAGACACGAGGATCAAAAGTTTGAGGCCAGAGTGGCCTGCACAACTCAGTGAAACCCTGTCTCAAAATACAAAGTGAAAATTGGGCTGGGGGTATGGCTTAGTGGTTGAGCCCTTGCATAAAGCATGCATGAGGCTCTGAGTTCAACTCCCCAGTACTGGGAAAAAATTACAAAAAAACAAAACACACAAAACAAAACCCTATACTGATAGAATCTGTTTTATCTAACTATTGAAACACTGGAGTCTATTGAAGGCTTGCAACATCCAGGGGAAGTTTTGGGTGGCAAATTGTTGTTAATTTCAGCTTTTAGCACTCTTTGAGCAGTGTGGCCAACAGCTGTGCTCATGTTCTTGGAGCACTCTGCATGCAGCTTACAAAAGCCAGAAAAGGCCGGGTACCATGGTGCACACCTGTAATGCTAGTGACTGAAAAGACTAAGGTAAGAGGATCACAAGTTCAAGGCAATAGGCAACCTCTGCAATTGAGACTCTGTCTCAAAATACAAAATTTAAAAAGAGCTCAGTTATAGCTCAGTGGTAGAGCACATGCCTAGCATATATGAGGCCCTGGGTTCAAACTCTTCATAACTATAAAGAAGAAAGGAAGGGAGGAAGGGAGTGAAGGAGTGAGGGAGGAAGGGAGGAATGGAAAAATGGAGGAAGGAAAGAAGGAAGGAAGAAAGGAAAAGAAAGAAAAGGAGGGAGTGGGTCAGGAGGGAGGAAAGAAGGAAGGGATGGTGGGTTAGCATATGAGTTAAAAAATAACCTCAGCAAGGCATAAAAAGAAACAAGAAAATATGACTTATTCAAAGAAAAATAATGAGGTCAGATAGAAGACTTATTAAAAAACAATGTATGAACAAAATGGAAATATCTGTAAAGGAACAGAAGACATAAAAAGAGAATAAAAGAAATTCTGGATTTGAAAAGTCCAGTAACTGAGATGGAAAATTCACTACAGAGATTTAAAAGAAAATTTGAGCAGGCAGGTAAAAGAAACAGTAAAACCTGAAGATAGAATAATTGAAATTATGAACTCTGAAGAACAACAAAAAAAGATTAAAGAAAAGTGAACCCAAGCTAAAGCACCTATGGAACACCATCAAGTGGTCCAACTTATGCACTGAGGAAAGCCTAGAGAGAGAGAAGAAAGAAAAGAGGCCAGAGAGATTAAAGAAATCATAGCTGAAAATGTTCCAAGTTTGATGAAAGACATGAAAATAAACATCCAAGAAGCTCAACAAACTCCAATTATGATGAACTCAAGACTTCGTACTGAGACACATCTTAACAAATCTGTCAAAGGTGAAACCAAGAATCTTGAAAGCAGTGTATGAGAAGCTACTTAACACATACAAGGGATCCCTAATCAGAAGACTAATAGCAGGTTTCTTCTTAGAAGTATTGGAGGCCAGAGGCAGTAGGCTGATATATTCAAAGTGCTAAAAGAAAATTAAAAAGTACTGTCAACGAAGATCCTCCATCTGGCAAAAATGCCCTTCAAAATGGAGAAATTAAGACATTCCTGAAAAAGTAATTGAGGGAGTGAATATAATCAAAGTATATTACAAGCACACATGGAAATGTCATAATGAAATACCTCTGTAAAATTAAAATATGCTAGTAAAAATTTTATTAGTAAAAACAAATAAATAAAAAAGAAATTTAAAAATCCCCTAACAAAAACTGAGGGAATTTATTACCACTAGACCTGTCCTGTAAGAAATGTTAATGGAATCCTTCAGGTTGAAATGAAAGGATACTAGATGATATCTTGAAGCTTTTATGAAGACCTTTAAAACAATCAAATTCATAGAAGCAGAAGATAGGATGGTTGTTATCAGAGGCTTGAGGTGAGGGGAATGGGGTTTTTATGAACAAAAAGTACAAACTTTCAGTTAGAAGGAATAAGTTTTTTAAAATCAATTGCACAGCATAATGACTATAGTTAATAACATGTTATTTCAAAATTGCTGAAAGAGTAAATTTCAAACTGTCTCATCACAAAAAATGGAAGTATTTGAGGTGATGAATATATTAGTTAGCTTGATTTAATCATTCCAAATTGAATGTATATATAATCACATCACATTGCACACCACAAATATGTACAATTACAGTGTCAACATTAAAAAATTTAAAAAAGAAAAACCCTTGGTAAAAATAAATATATGGACAATTACTAAAGCTAAAACTAGTATTATTGTAATAATAGTTGGTCATTACACTTTCTGTATGCTACATGATTTAACAAACTAACATACTAAAACACTTTGATTTGTAATTGCACATTTTGTTTTCTATACAATAAGAGAATAAAAGTGTTTTACTTTTTATTTTTATTTTTTATTTTTTGCACACCCCAAAAATGGACTTGATGTGGTAGTACATACTTGCAATCCCAGTACAAGGGAGGCTGAGGCAGGAGGATCATGAGTTTGAGGCCAGCCTGGGCCTCAAGACCCTGTTTCAACTGCAACCCTCCCCCAACAAAAGTAAAATCACAGACATATATCCAACTGTCCATATTAAATGTGAATAGCTTAAACAACCCAACAAAAAGACAAATATTATTAGAATGGATAAGAAAATAAGATCTGATTACATGTTGTCTACCAGAGAGATATTAGATTCAAAGATACAAACAAACTGAAAAGAAAAAGAATAGAAAAAGATATACCATGCAAACAGCAACCACAAGAAAGCTGAGGTAGTTACACTGATATTGGACACAATAGACTTCCAAACAAAAATATTAATAAAGAGAAACATTTTATAATGATAAAGGGTGAATCCACCAGAAATATATAACAATTATACACATATATGCACCTTATCAGCCTACAGTCATAGCACTGTGGCATCTGATCCCATCAGATCTTGGAAGCTAAACAGGGTCGGACCTGGTTACTACTCGGATGGGAGACTGCCTGGGAACACCAGATACTGTAGGTTTGGGAGAAGGATCCGGCAACCCACTCCCAAAAATCAATCTGCCATTGAAAACCTTATGAATAGCAGAGAGCACTGACACTAGTGTTTTGCCTGTTGTACACAGGGTCGCTGAGTCAGACACTGACTCAACAGGACCTAACAATGACAACAATGCACCTTATCAGAGCACCAAATATATAAAACAAAAGCTAAGATAAAGGGAGAAATAAATAAATCAACAATTATAGTTGCAAATATATATATATATCCACTTCCAATAATGGCCAACAAAGGTTAACAAAGAAATAGATCTGAATAACACTATATATAAATTAGAACCATGACACATCTATTAAACACCCCACTAAATGACATCACAATATACATTCTTCCAAGTGCACATAGAATGTTCTCCAACTACAATGGAATATAATAAGAAATGAATAACAGAAATTAAACCACTCATTGCTAAATAACAAATTTTATAGAAATAAAAAATGTTATAAGGGAATATCATGAACAAATGTATGTCACTTAGATACATAAAGTTGACAAATTCTTAGAAGATACAAACAAATTGACTCCAGAAAAAATAGACAATCTGAATATAAAAAGTAAAGATGTGGGCTAAGTGTGGTGGCACACATCTATAATCCTGGAATTTGAGAGGCTGAGGCAGGAGAATCATGAGTTTGAGGTCAACCTGGGCTATACAGTGAGACCTTGTCTAAACGAAACAAACAACAACAACAACAACAACAACAACAACAAAAAGACGACATAAAAACATTGAATTCATTGTAAAGAAAAACTACGCTCAAAGATAAGCGAAGGCCCAGATGGCATCACAGTGAATTTTTTCAAACATTTAAAGAAGAATTAATACCAATGCTTCGCTAACTCTTCTAAAAATTTGAAGATGAGGCAATAGTCTCCAATGCATTCCATAAGGTCACTATTGCCCTGACAACAAAGACATCACAGGAAAACTAAACTGAAGACCAATATCTCATATAAATAATGACAAAGTCCTCAATGAAATACTAGAAACTTAAGAGTTTGGCAACACATAAGAAGTATATATCATGACCAAGTGGGATTTATCTCAGAAATGCAAGCTGGTATCCAAAAATCAATTAATATAACATAGCATATCAATAGGAAAAAAACCACATCCTCATATAAATAGGAAGAAAGTATTTGACAAACATGATTAAAAAAAAAAAACAGTTAAGAGGGCTGGGATGTGGTTCAGTGGTAGAGTCAATCTGCCTACCATGCATGGTGCTTTCCCTCTAAGATAAGAAATAAGACAAGGATGTACACTCTTACCACTTCTATTCAACATCATACTACAGGTTCTAGCCAAGGCAATTAGGCAAGAAAATGAAGTAATAGGCATCCAGATTGTAAAATAAAACTAACTCTACTCACAGATGACATGATTTTGTATATAGAAAACCCTAAGTGGGTATTAAACCAAATAAATGAATTTATCTAGGCTGAAAAAATCAATATTTCTAAAAATCAAACATACTTCTATGCGTGTGCAATGAGCAATCCACAATGAATATAGGAAAATTCCAGTTACAGCCAGGCACCATGGCAGCCCAAGACAATTCCTCTTTGCTTGATGTAGCCCAGGAAAGCTGAAAGGTTGGACATCTCTACTCTAAACTGTAAGCCAAAATAAATCTTTCTTCCCCTAAGTTGTTTCCATCTGGTATTTTACACTAACTAATACATAGCTATACATCCAAGAAAACTGACACCATATAGAAACTTCCACATGACTGTTCCTAATAGCCAAAAGTAGAAACTACCCACACATCTATCAGTTGATAAACAAAATCCATACAATAAAATATTATTTGGCCACATAAATGAATAAAGGAAGTACTGATATAATGCTACAAGATGAATAAATCTTAAAAACATTAAGTTAAAGAAGCAAAACATTAAAAACACCATTTTTTATGACTGAATTTATATGAATTGTCCAGAATAAGCAAATCTATAGAGGGAGAAATGTTTATGGTTGCTGGTGGGGAGCACTTATTGTTGTTAAGTGCCATCGAGTCAGGTCCGACTCATAGCGACCCACATAGGGTTTTCAATGGCTAATTGTTTCAGGATTGCTTCGGGAGTGGATTGCCACATCCTTCTTCCATGGGGAGCACTTAGGAGACACATAAGCAACTTTTTGGAATATAACTGTTGCACAAAATAAGATATACTTCTTATGGAGATAGACAAATGAAATTTTAATGACTACTGCTAGTGGGTACAGGGATTGACTTTTTCTTGTGTATGTGTGTTTGGCATGGACAGAGTCTCACTCTGTAACTGAAGCTGGCCTGGGACTTGCTATGTAGCCCAGTCTAGCCTTGAACTCACAGTGATCCTCCTGCCTCAGTCTCCTGAATGCTGGGATTATAGGTATGTGCTATAATGCTCAGCTCAGGACTGCTTTCTTTTGCAATATTAGGGGGTTGAACCCAGGCCGTTGCACATGCTAGGCAAGTGCTCTACCACTGAGTGTACGCCAGCCCTTTTTAAACTTATTTTGACAAATGATCTCAATAAATTGCACAGGGTGACTCTGGCCTTGAACTCACAATCCTCCTGCCTTACCCTCCTGAGTTGCTGAGATTACAGGCAGGTCTTCAAACATGAAAAATTGGGTTCAGGCTCAGATGTGGGTTTAATATATTAAAATTTAGAGGGTTTGGGTTTGGTTTGGGTTTGAGGTTAAATCCTATGTATAGAAAGCAGAGCTTCAAACCAAACCCAAACCCAAACTCTGACCCTGTTCCAGTTTGTGCATTTAAAAATTTTTTTCTGAACCCAAATCTGAACCTGAACTCAGTGAAAAACTAGGTTTGGGTTTAGCTTTTAATTTTTTTTTTTAGCATTAGCTATTAAAAAATTGAAAAAAAATTATTCCACATAGGATTAAAATTTTAAACCCCAGTCCAAACTGAACCCAAACCCTCTAAATTGTTTTTGTTATACTTGGAGGTTGAACCTAGGGCCTCATACATACTTTGCAAGTGATCTACCACTGGGCTATACCCCATGTCATTTTTTATTTTTTAGTTTGAATCATGGTCTTGCTATGTTATACATGATGCCTCTGGCCTCAAACTCTAGATCCTCATGTCTCTCTCCCTCCCAAGTCATTTGGATTACAGGTGTGTGCCACCACGTCTGGATAAATCCTCTAAATTTTAACGTATTGGACCCACACCCCAACCTGAAACCAATTTTTTGTGGTTTTGGAGCTTTGATTACAGGCATGTACCATGGTGCCTGCCTCCAGCTGTATCACTGTGGCATCTGATCCTGTCAGATCTCGGAAACTAAGCAGGGTTGGGCCTAGTTAGTACTTGGATGGGGAACACCAGGTGCTGTAGGCTTGGGAGAAGGACCTGGCAATGCACTGTCCCCAAAAAACAACCAGCCATTGAAAACTCTATGAAAAGCAGAGAAGCACTAACAATACTGTTTCACCTGTTATACACAGGGTTGCTATGAGTCAGACACCGACTCGATAGCACCCAACAACAACAAAAACCATGGTGCCTGGCTGAGTACAGAGATTCTTTCAAGGAGGTAGTAAAAATGTTCAAACATTAATCATATACCTCTGTGAACATATTAAAAACCACTGAAACATATACTTTAAATGGACAAATAGTGTGGTATGTGAAAAATATTTCAAAAAGTTGTTTAAAAATTCTATAAAATAAGCAACTTGACACAGCTAATGAGGCACTTACCTCTCTCTGAAATTCATCCTCCTCTTCCAAAAGATCATACACCTTCTCTAAAAGATGAACTCCCAGACCCCGGATTACATCAGCTCTCAAGACCTCAACTATTCTCCTGATCTTCTCAGAACCTGGCATAATAGCTAAAAAGCAATAACAAAAACACAAGGGAAAATAAACTCTTCCACCATTACAGCAAGAACAATACAATGTTTTTCTAAAAAACTTGTTAGCCAGGAGTGGTAGCCCATGCCTATAAACCCAGCAACTCAGGCAGGAGGATAGTGAGTTCAAGGCCAGACGCAGCCTGCCTAACTTAGATCCTAACTCAAAATAAAAAATAAAAAATGGGCTAATGGTGCAAATAAGTGGTGGAGCACCTTGGGTTCAATCCCCCAGAGCCCCCATAAATACATACATATATACATACATACATTGTTAGGATTCTTTTCATTTTGACAAGAGTTTGGTTTAATGTCTTTTTTTTTTTTAAAGACGGAGTCTCTCACTGTGTAGCCCATGATGCCCTAAAACTTGTTATGCCTTGAATTCTTGTTGATTCTTCTGTCTCAGCTTCCTAAGTGCTGGGGTTACAGGAATGTGCCACCACACCCAGCTATTTTATATATTTATGTGTGTGTGTGTGTGTGTGTGTGTGTGTATGTGTGATGCTAGGGATCAAACCTAAGGCCTTGCACATGTTAGGCCCTATCACTGAGCTATACCCACACCCTACTATTTTAATGACTGAAAATCTCCTAAATCTAAAAAAAACACAACCTACTTGAAAAAAGTTAATACAAAACAGCCCAAACATCTTATACAATGTTAAAAAGTTATTGGGTTATTTCTCCTCTCTCTCTCTCTCTCTCTCTCTCTCTCTCTCTTTTATGACACAGTGTCTTTTTTTTTTTCCCATACTGGGGGATTGAGCCCAGGGCCTCGTGCTTGCATGCCTTGCAAGTGCTGGACCACTAAGTTGCACCCCCAGGCTGTCTTTTTACTTTCTTTTGAAACAGGATCTAGATAACTTGTGCAGACTGCCTCTGGTCTCAAACTTGTGATCCTCCTGCCTCAAACTCATGAATGCTAGGGTTACAGGTGTGCACTACCATGCCCAGCTGTTACTGGGTTAGTTACTTTATTTTTGGAAAATAAATTTTCATGCAACTTTTCAGAATATAGCTACTGCATAAAATAAAATATAGCTCTTATTGGAGCTATCCAAATGAAGTTTTTAAAACCAAATCAATGTATAGGTATAAGCTTCTTGGTTTGACACATTTCTCCAATACATTTTCTGGTTTGCTGTAGAAAAATAAACTGATCCAATAAAAAATAAAATAAAATGAAATGAAAAAAATAAGCTGATCACCTGAAGGTAGCTCTTTAAATTGTAGTTCCTCTGCCTCTTCCACAACTTTTCCATGAAGTATCAGTGTGTCTCGATACTTCTGATGCAGTTTGAATTCTGACATTGGATTTGGTACTGAAAGATCTTCACAGCTCTCTTTAGAATCTAGTTTAAGGGTCTGAGTCATCAATTGCACCAAGTCACTCATTTCATTTGTATGACTTTTTCTGCAACAACAAAAAAATTCCCTTGTTATTTATTTGGCTTCATGAGAATTTTTCATTAAAAGTTAGATGCAAAATGATCTTTAGGGAGCTGTACCTCCAAATGTCCAATTAACCTTCCACAGACTGATCCTTCTGATCTCTTTGTAAAATACAATAATAAACTGTTGGAAGCCAGGCTCCACAAAGCATACCTGTCATCCCAGCAACTCAGAAGGCTGAGGCAGGAGGATCACTGAGCTCAAGTCCAGAGGCAACCTATATGACTTATTGAGGCCCTGTCTCAAAATAAAACTAAAAATAAAAAAGGGAATTCAGGTACAGTGGGTCATGCCTATAATCCTAGTAAGTTGGAAGGCAGAGGCAGGAGGATCGAAAATTTGAGGCCAGAGGCAGCCTCCATACCTTAGTGAGACACTGTGTTAAGATAAAAAAATAAAAATGGGCTATGGGTGCAGCACAGCGGTAGAGCACTTGCAAAATATGCTCAAGGCCCTGGGTTCAGCCTGTAAGTACTGCCAAAAAATAAAAAATAAAAAAGGGGCTTGGGGTACAACTCAATGGTAAAACTCTTATCTAGAATGCATAAGGCTCTGGTTTCAACTCCCTAGTACTGAAATGAATAAATAAGCAAATAAACTATTGGAAAGACAATGAAGAAAGAACAAAATCTGTTGGCAGACTCTAGAAAGGAGTCAACGCCGTTTTGGCCTAAGTGAAAACCATAGGCAGAGTAAAGTACAAAAAGAAATCCACAGTCTTTCTGGCCTGCAGAATCAAGGCACAGCGTTTAGGTCAACCCATGGGCAGCAGAAAGTGAGAAAAGAATCTTAGAAAGGAAAAGCCCTGAGAGAAGTACCCCAATGCAGTATACAAATTTACCCAAACATTTCCAAGCAACTTAACTACCCCCAAGAATAAAACTCAAGAATATTTAAAGAGCTACATGTAGTGGCACACACTTATAGTCCCAGCACTAGGGAGACAGAGGCAGGAGGATTGTGAGTTCCAGGCCAGCCTGTGCTACACAGCAAGAGCAAAGTCTCAAAAAAAGAAAAAAAAAAGAAAAAAAAAAGATATTTAAAGAAACTCAGAAATACCAACCCTGAATGAGATAAAATTCCCAGAATCTGGTATCCAGTCAAAAACTGGATGCCAGATATGTAAAGAAGCAGGAAAGCTGGGCGCATTGGCTCACGCCTGTAATCCCAGCAGCTCAGGAGGTGGAGGCAGGAGGATCAAAAATTTGAGACCAGAGGCAATCTGCGTAATTTACCGAGACCCACTCTCAAAAAAAAAAAAAAAGGAGAGGGGGTGCTGGAAAGCCGCTCAGCGGTCCAGCACTTGCAAAGCATGCAAGCCCAAGGCCCTGATTCAACCCCCAGGACTGGGGGAAAAAAAAAAAAAAAGGAAGCAGGAAAACATCACCTATTTTTGAAGAGAAAAAAATCAGTTAATAGACAGAGAGGCAGAAGTGACACAAGTGTTATAATTAGTAGAAAAGGACATAAAAGTGCTTAATAAATATATTAAATATATCCCATATGGCCATCATAGAGGAAAACATGGACATGTTAGGGGAGAGGCACAGAAAACAGAGAAGACCTAAATCAAACTTCTAGAGATAAAAAGTACAATGTGTTAAATATAGAGGATAGGGTTAACAGATCTGACACTGCAGAAGAGTAGTGAACTCAAAGATAAAGCAATAGAATCTATGAAAAATGAAATAAAATAAAAAATAATGAACAAAACATCGATGAGTTTTGGACAACTTTAAGCAGTCTAATATATATATGTAATCAGAATCTCTGAGAAGGCAAGATAAAAAAATCTGTGAAGAAATGAGGGCCAAAACTTTTCTGAATCTGATAAAAATTACAAACTTGTAGGTCTAACAAAATATTCCATAAGAATTCTCAATAAAAATTGATCTGTGTTCATAGAAGAGATATTTTTAGTTCTAGCATGTACCACAAACCACTTATAAAGTTACCAATGAGAGTACTATAGGTAAAATGCTACTGTATATGTACATCTAAGATCATTTCAAACAGAAATAGTTTCCAATAGGAACAGAAAAATAAGAACTTACCCTTCCCTGGAATCCCCATCTGACTTGTCAGTTGAACTTGTGGAAGAACTTAACTCTTCCTCAGACAGACAATGTATCAGTTTCCTTTCCTATTAATTTGTGAAAAAAAAAAAACAAAATTCCATATACCACAACCAAAAGTAATTCATGAAATAGTCTTAGATGCAAGAACCAGACACAGTGTGTTCCTACATGCAATTTTTTTCATATGTGCAATAATAAGAGAAACAGAAACAAAAATTAAAGTTACTTTATACAGATGATCCAGTTAACTCATGAAGTTCCTAAGTGAAACCTAAGAAACATCAAAGTCCAGTTTTACAAGGCCCTGAGGAGTCTCAGCTATGAAAAAATTTCCTTTGCAGAACAGAGTAGATGACAAGTTTTAGCATTTCAGCTCCTAAGCAGAGGGTTGATTAACATTTTAAACTAGACAGAGTCTCACCTAAATAAGATACTTTCAACTTGCTCATATGTGAGACTGATAAAGTGCTTTAAAGGATTACCTGATATAATCAACATGAACCTTACAACTTTGAGAAGTGGAGATGGCACCCTCAACTAGCGAAATAACTAACTGATATTGTTAAAGAAACTATACTTTCATTACTTTCAAAGGGCAGGAAAAATTAACCTCTGGGGTATTATTCAGAGAGGTGTTGGAAAGTTTGCAATTGCCTACTTAGCCACCAGATGGTGTCCCTACATCAACCACAGCAAGAAACTAAATTAAACTGACACACAGATGAAACTGAGGAATGATGATTAGCAAGTGATATTAAAATCTGGCCACACAGATGGCATATTGGTAACATAGCAGAACAGGCACAGTGTTGCCTAGTGGAAACTCTTAGGAAGTCTTACTTTAAAGACTACCTAAGAAAAAAATTTTACTAGACTGTCAATTATTTACAAAAATGCCTGAAAATTTTATATCCTTAATGGGTCAAAATATTCCTTTTAATTAATATTTACCAGTTCTGTTCTTTACTTTTTCTTTTTTTAAAAAAATACTGGGTGGGCGTTGCTGGACCCAGGGCCTCATACGTGCTTGGCAAGTGCTTCACCACTGAGCTGCACTCCCAGCCCTTTTTTTATTTTTTATTTTGACACTGGGTCTAAGTTGCCCAAGCCGACTCTAGCCAAGGACATAACATCCTCCTGCCTCAACCTTCCAAGTTGCTGGGATTACAGGAGTGTGCCATGTTGCCCAGTCTACAATTCCTTTCTTTATCAAGAGCAAAAGGGTATAACTTAATCAGCCTTGCCCTAGATATAAATGGAGCTGACATTTACGAGGTTTAATATATTAGGTTTGCCAGGCATAGACACGTCCACTTTTGCCCTCAGAAGTGTGTGGTGCACCTGAGCAATGCTGCAGTCAGAAGAGAGCTGTCGGGCAGGGATGGGCTGGCCTTCCTCCTGTGGTTTCCCTGGCCCTGCTGCACTCAGAGAAGTTCTCACTGAAGGGTCTGGAAAAAAACAAAAACAAAAAAAAAACACCCCAGTAACTGTTTGTCATGGGCTGGCCTCAACTAAAGAGGTCTTTGTACTCCTTAGCAAGAGCTAGCCAAAAGTAACTCAAACAGCATATTCAACATCACTCTGGTGTCTGACACCTTAGTTCAAATCTTAGTCCTGTGTCTACAACCTCTGTGACCTTGGGCAAGTTACTTAACCCCTTAGAACCTCAATTTCCTCCCCTGCGGAAGTGGAATAACACTGCCTACCTTTGGCAGTTCTGTAAATATGAAATAAGATAATACCCTTAAGATGTTTACCATAATGCTGGAGACACAGTCAGCACTGAATAAATGGAAACTGCTAATACTCTGTTTAGATAATGGTGGTAGGAATGACCAAAGCCCTCAGGCCAGTGCAGCACCATTCCCCTGGCTTCCTCTCTGTCCCTTAGAAGACAGCATTCCTCTGACCAGCACACTCTGCATACAGAAACAAATTAAACATTCACTTGATTTTTCAGCCTGAAACTTCCCAGGAGTTACTGGCACTGAAAGCCCTCTTGCTCTCTTTTTAATGTCCTTTCTCTAATGAGATTCTTCCAAATTCAATAGCATACAATGATTTTTTTAAAAAGGCCTTTTTAAGAAACTTCAAAAACTGGTAACTCTCTTGAGAAGCCTGCATACATATATTGGATGTGTACTATTATTCTTTTTTTTTTTTAAGGCATATCTTTCTCTGAACGCCCACACTTAAGTCTAAGTGTGTACTATCTATCATCTTTACTTTAAAAACTCACTAAATTTGTTTCGCCTGCAGCCATACCACTGTGGTGTCCAATCCTATCAGAACTTGGAAGCTAAGCAGGGTAGGACCTGGTTAGTACTTGGATGGGAGACCATGTGGGAACACCAGGTGCTGTAGGCTTGGGAGAAGGACCTGATGATGCACTCCCCCCACAAAAACAGTCAGTCATTGAAAACCCAAGAAGCACTGACAATAGTGTTTTGTCTGTTGTACAGAGGGCTGCTATGAGTTAGACACTGACGTGAGGGCACCTCACAACAACAACAACAACAACAACAAAGAAACTTCAAAAACTCTTCCAAATCAATTTTCCAAATTAATTAGTGCTGTTTGAAATTCTGAATACCTCACAATCAGAACCTGTGCTATAACCACAAGCCAACTTATTGACTGCCAATTAGATGAAGAAAAGAGGTCATCTTCACCTGAGGGAAACATCTCTTCCTGTGACTGCTTTAGTCGCCTCCTCTCTCTGGCTGATAAGGGTCGATCCTTTTAAAGAAAGTCACAGGGTCATTTCTTTTCCTAATCACTATTCTTGTAACAATGCATGATATATCATCCAACACTACGATAAAGGCCTTGCACCAGACTAAAAAGGTGTATTCCCTGGAAATCAGTCCATATCAGGTTTACAGCTACTAGCGAGAAATGATCACAGTCCTGGTTTCTGGGAAATGCTCATTTTTGGAAGAGCAAAAGGGGATTTTTTCCATTTCTTACATTAAGAATCTGCTTGTTATTTTTAACTAATTGGAAGTTACCATCTCTGGAACTACAGAATCTGTCCATTTCAATCAGAGCTTCTCTTGCAAATCATAAATCTATCCCCTTCCAGCATATGGCAAAAAGCAGGCTAAGATTTTTTTTAATATAAAATCTCATAATATATACAGGGGTTTACAACCAAAAAGCTTTATAAGAAGGTTTTTGTTTTGTTTTGTTTATTTTCCAGTACTGGAGGGTTGAAGCCAGGGCCTCATGCATTCTTTTCCAAGCACTGTACCACTGAGCTGAACTCTCACCCATTTTTTACTTTTTATTTTGAGTCAAGGTCTCACTAAGTTAGAAAGGCTGCCTCTGTCCTTCAACTTGCAATCCTCCTACCTCTGCCTCACAATGCACTGGGGTTATAGGCAAGTGCCACCGTGCCCAGCTCTGTAAGAAGGTTTTTTAAAAAACACAATGCAGTTAGGTACAGTGGCTCATACCCATTATTCCAGTGACTCAGGAGGCACAGGCAGGAGGATTGCAGATTCGAGGCCAAAGGCAGCCTGCATAACTTAGCAAGACCCTATCTCAATTTAAAAAAGAAAAAAGGGGCTAGGGTATAGCTTAGTGGTAGAATGCTTGCAAAGTGCGAGGCCCTGGATTCAATCCCCAAATACCACCAAGGGGGGAAAAAAAATATATATATATATATACATATATGTGTGTGTGTGTGTATATATATATATATATGTATATATATATATGTATGTGTGTACATATATATATATTTTTTATATGTATGTGTGTACATATATATATAGTCTCACAAACCTTTGATGATGACAGCTCACTGTTCCTTGAACTGCTAACAGACCCAGTGACTGGTCTACTTTGGTTTTCAGCATTTTGTGGTGTTGATGTGATATCCACCTTTTCAATAGTGGGATGAGAAGGCAAAAGTTGAGGAGATGCCTTTTGGAACTTAATAAAAGAGGGGAGATTATCAGTTTCATATACAACCACCTCCAAAGTTCCCCTACTAGGAAGTACCTTATTGTACTTGTCAGTCATTTGTCCTTAAAAGCTTTAAAAACATTCCTTGTTTGATTTTTATTTTTTATTTTTTGTTTTAAGACACTCTGCCAAAAGTGAATGGCCATCTAAGAAGCTTATGGGAGACTATCTGTTCCTTTAACTTTCAAAATGATCTGTCCATCTTTGCTGGGAAGATAAACACCCTTTCTCTATTTCCACCTCACTGATATTTGAAAACTATCATTAAGCTTCTTGCCTTTGTCATCTTTCTCTATATATTGCTTACGTTTCTTATGTGCCTTTTTGGCAACTGTTAATCATTCTAAACAGAAATCAAGCTTCCCAGAATCTGTCTCCTGAAGAGCAGCACAATGACTTACTGCAAAGAGATCTCTGCTGACCTGGCTCTTTCCCCCACTGTGCTGGGTCTGTTCTCTTTTCTTCTGCCGTCGCTGTCGAGATAGGGAAGGTTCAGATCCAGAGCTGTATGGCTGCAAACCTGGGTAGATTTTGCCCTCTTTTTCTGTAATATATTCACCAGAAACTGGATCCTTAAAAATAATAAAACAAAGCAAACATATACAAAAGAACCCTACAGAATAATGAACAAATATTTTAAACAAAATCTAATTTAATGCACATCTACTTCCCAAGTGATAATCAGTTATCTGGAGGGATCCTAAAATGCACAATGAAAAGAGCACTGAGTTTCAAGTCAGATGGAATTAAATTCAAGAAACTTAATCTCCCTTACCCTACTTTCCTTATCTAAAAATGGGTCAATTAGCCTGGCACTGTGGCACATGCATGTAATCCCAGCACCTCAGGAGGCTAAGGCAAGAAGATCTTTGGGGTTAGAGGTACCCTGTGCAATTTAGCAAACCCTGACTCAAAATAAAAGTGTGGCTCAGTGGTAGAACATTTGCCTTCCAAGTATGTATGAGGCCCCAGGTTCAACTCTCCAGGACTACAAAAATAAAATAAAAAATAAAAATAAAAATGAGTCAAATACCCCCCACCCAAACAACACAGCTGTGCCTTGGTATCCATGAAGAATTGATTCCAGGACCCATAAAGACACCAAAATCCACAGATGTTCAAGTCCCTTATGTAAAATGCCATAGTATTTGTATATAACCTGTGGATAGCTTCCTGTATACTTTAAACCATTTCCAGATTACTTAGACTGCTGAACACAATGTAAATAATTATTTCTTAGGGAATAATAACAGAGAAAAAATGTTTGCACATGTTCAATAGATACAATTTTTCTCTCCAAATAGTTTTGATCCATGATGGGTTGAAACCACATATGTGAAACCTACAGATTTTGAGGATAGCTCAAATGATACACTAAAAGTAATTAGGACTATGTGGCATATATTAGATGCTAAAAAAAAAGAGAGCTATTGGTACAAGTTGTTGTTGTTAGGTGCCATCGAGTCATGTCTGACTCATAGCGAACCTCATTATTGTTATCAATGGATGATTGTTTTGGGATTACCTCAAGAGTGGATTGCCACATCCTTCTCCCATTTTTGCGGCGCTGGGAATCGAACTTGGGATCTCAGACTGTACAGCAGCGCTCTACTAACTGAGCTAAATCCCAACCCCATTGGTACAAGTAGTAATGATAAAAATATCTATCTTTAAGTAATAAAGATCACCAATATTTTATTTGGATAGCTGGTTTTAGGAACTAATATATAACAAAGATTAAAATACCAGTAAAATTGATTCTTATTCTTATTTTTAAACTTTTTAAACTATCAGACTATCTAGATTTTTAAGATGGACAATTGGGTTTCAAAGGACACCATTCAGAAAGTGACAAGATAACTCACAGAATGGAAAACATACTTTCAAATGTTATATCTGATAAGAGACTAGTATCTAGAATAAAGAACTTTTGTAATTAGACAATAAAAAGATAAATAAGCCAATTAAAATCGGCAAAGGAACTGAATAGACTATTTCTCCAAAGCAAGTACACAAATAGCCAATGGGCATATAAAAAGATGCTCACTATCATTAGTCATACAGAGATGTAAATCAAAACCACATTAAGACATCACCACTAGGATGATACCTATCATCAAAATGACGGACAATAACAAGTGTTGGCAAATACTGTGGAGAAAGTGGAATCCTCAAATATTGCTGTTGGGAAGTAAAATGATATAGTTGCTTTGGAAAACAGTATTGTGGTTCCTCAAAAAGCTAAATATAGACATACCATGTGTTATTCAATTCCTCGGTATATACCCAAAAGAACTGAAAACATACATCCATAATAAAACACATACACAAATATTCCTAGCAGGACTGAGGATGTAGCTCAGTGACAGAGTACTTGCCTAGCAGGCACAATGCCCTGGGTTACATTCCCAGTACCACAGAAACCAAACTAACACAAAACACAAATATTTATAACAGCATTATCCACATTAGTTGAAAAAGGGAAACAACCTAAATAGTCATCAACTGATGAGCAGATACATAAAAAAAAAACAATAGATGCATACACAGGAAGTTATTCAGCAATAAAAAGAATACTGATACATACTATACCATGGATAAACTGTGAAAACATTATGCTAAGTAAAAGCCAGACACAAAAGGCCATAAATTGTATGATTCGATTTATACAAAATCCTCAGAATAGGCAAATCCATAGAGACAAATGTTGCGAAGGGTTGGTGATGAAGTAGAATGGAGAATAACTTTACTGGGCATGATTTGTTTTTTGTTTTGTTTTGTTTTTCTTGGTAATGAAAATATTCCCTTAAATTTAAACTACTGCATAGAAAAACTAATTTTCTTAACATAACTACAGCATACTCATACTTTTGTAACCACACTTCATAGTCCTCTCTCTGAAACCCAGTCCTAGTGCATATCACTCACCTGGTCCTTTGGCTTTTGGTCTCTGTTTAGGGGCTGCAGAGGCTTCACTGGTTCATTCCCTTCGCCACTGCCATCACCAGAAGACCCCACAGGAATCAGATTTTCAGGTTGAACATTAGATTTTGTGTGATCCTGAACCCCTGCTTCTTTCACTTGAGAAATATTGCAATGACCTTGTAGCCTATTGGAGGCATCTAAGTGTCTTGGTTGATTACCCTGAACTATGTCATTGTTCATTGAGTCTCTTCTTTCTGCAGGTAAGATGTCAATGTTTATCTTACTGATCGTGGCTAGTGACTCTGCAGTATTGTTCATGTCTAGTTTGCCTGTGTGGTCTTTCAGACTAGCAGGTAATTTCAAGGGACCAATGACCATGTGTTTCTCTTGAGACGAACATTTATCTTCACCCTGAGTGAAAACATGTTTCCAAATTATTACAGCACTCCTCATGCCACATACAAAAATTAACTCAAAATGAAGCTGGGTACAGTGGCGAACACCTATAATCCCAGAGATGCAGCAGGTAGAAGCAGGAGGATAGCAAGTTTGAGGCCAGAGGCAGGCTACAAAACTTAGCGAGACCTTGACTCAAAATAAAAAATAAAAAAATTAGAAATCGGCTGGGAGTGCAGCCCAGTGGTAGAGCACTTGAAACGTACCACTTGCAACCCACAAGTACCACACACACACAAAAAGAAGATACACAAATGGTCATGAAAAAATGTTCAACATCATCAATGACTAGGGAAATGCAAATCAAAAACACAATGATGTAACACTTCTCACCCATTAGAATTGCTACTATTAAAAACAAGAGGAAGGGGACTGGCAGAAGGGTGCAGGGGAAAAAAGAGTAAGAGAGGGGAAAGGAGGTGAATATCATCAAAGTATATTATATACATGTATGAAAATGTTATAATATATACTAATAAAAAAAATGAAAGATAAAACACCAGAAAGTAATAAGTGTTGGTGAGAATATGGAGGAGAAATTGGAACTGTTACACATTGCTGAAGATACTGTAAAAGGGTTCAATGACTATGGAAAACAGTGTGGTAGTTCCCCAAAAAATCAAACATAGAATAACCATTTGACCCAGCAATTCCACTCCTAGGTATATATTCCAAAGAATTGAAAATAAGTACTCAAATACTGGCACACAAATGTTTATAGCAAACCTAACAAGAGAAAACTCAAATGTCTACTGTACACTGACAAACCGATTGTGATATACACACACACACACACACACACACACACACACACACACACACACACATATACACACACACACATACACACACGATATACAATTGTGGTGTAAATACATATATACATGTATATACATATATATGATATGTACCTATGTATATATATATGACATGCATATATATATGATAGACTATTAGGCCTATGAAGAAATGAAGTGTTACTTTATGCTACATGGCTGAACCTTGAAAACATACTAGCCAGGCACCATGGCACATGCCTGTAATCCCAGCAACTTGGGAGGCTAAGGCAGGAGGATCCCAAGTTAGAAGCCAAAGGCAGCCTGTGCAACTTACCAAAACCCCGTCTCAAAATTAAAAATTAAAAACAAAGGGGCCTGGGGGAGAAGCTGAGTGGTAGTGCACATGCCTAGAATATGCAAGGCCCTAGGTTCAAACTCTTAACACTGAAAAAAAAAAAATTAAATAAAAAAAGGCAGGCATATAAAGTCACATATTGTATGATTCTGTTCAAATGAAACACCCAAGATAGATAAATCTATAAAGACCAAAGATAAGCACCACAAACACATACATCTTATCCCAGAGACTCTGGAGGCTGAGGCAGGAGGATTGTGAGTTTGAGGCCAGAAGCATTCTGTGTAACTTAGCAAGACTCTATCTCTAAAATAAAAAATAAAAAACAGGTGAGGGTGCAGTGGTGGAGCTCTTGCCTAGCATGCCCAAGGCCATGGGTTCAACCCCCAGTACTGCCAAAAAAAATAGACAAAACCCCATTGTTGGTTTCCAGGGAAGGATGATATGAGGAGTGACCACTTAATGCATAAAGGATTTCCTTTAGATTGATAAAGATATTGTGGAACTAGATAACAGGTCATGATTGCACAACATTGTGAATGTACTAAAATTCATATAATTTTCCAGTTTAAAATGGTTAATTTTATTACATAAATTTTACCTAAAAAAAAATCTAAAAGGTTACAGCACTGACTTCATGGACAGTTTGACAGCCCACTGTGCATAAAGTGAGCTAAAAGAATCACCTTCAGCAATATTTTGTCTTTATCATACACAAGTAATTGCACAACAGAAAACTCCCATAAAGCATAATCACTTCCCCATAATCTGTTTATGTAACCTATTTTTAATATAGTTTTAATATATAGTTATGATATAGTTTAAATATAATTTCTAAAGCATTAACCTTTAAAAAGAAACATACCATTACATATGTCTTGGAGACCTCAGAAGAGTGTGGTTGGGGGTGACTTACTTCATGATTTGGTTCTGCCTTTCTGGAAACCAGGGTAGCAACAGGCCTGGCTTTAGAGTCACCATTTTTAATGTTATTTTTGGAGGTTTTACTTTATGAAGAAGAAAAGAAAAAAAACATACTAAAGATTAAGGGTTTTTATGTAATTGTGAAAATGTGTGTATACATTATACTTTTTTATCGAACTGCGCATTTCATAGAGAAGTCTTTTAAAAACCAAAGGGGCATTTTATAAAAGATCTGTGTTCAAAACAATCAAGAGTCATGAGAAACAAAGAAACCAAAAAACTATCACAGATGCAAGGAGATTAAGGAGACATGAGAACTACCAGTAATATTATATCCTGAACTGAATTCTAGAGCAGAAAAAGGACATTAGAGAAAACCCAGTGAAAGCCAAATAATGTCTGGAATTTGTTGTTAGGTACCATCAAGTTGGGTCCAACTCACAGCAGTTTCAGAATTGCTTTGGGAGTGGATTGCCATGTCCTTCCATTTTTGCAGTGTTGGGGATCAAACCCAAGTCCTCAGAAAGTGTGGAGTAGCACTCTACCAACTGAGCTAAACCCCAGCCTGTCTGGAATTTAATCAATAATAATGTACCAAAGTTGGTAGTTTTGACAAGTGTACCATGGTAATGTAAGATGTTAGTGACAGAAGGAACTAGGTGAGGGGTATATAGGAATTCTGTACTATCTTTGCAACTTTTCTGTAAAGACAAAATTATTTCAAAATAAAAATTCTATGACAAAGTGCCTCACATATAGAGGTACTGGGTTAAGTTTCATCTTCAAATTTCAAGTGTTTGCAATAATACCACAACTACTTTGCTAAGTTTCAGGGTAAAAATGATTGATATACATTTTCTGACTTGCACAATAAATGTATGAAGAAATAACATTGTACTCGACTGTTTTAGTGTGTTTCTGAAACTAGGCTAAACCTCTGGAGAATTCAAGGAGAGCATTGAGATCAGAGCAGTGGAAGGCCAAAGGTCTATTTGGTTGTAAATGATAAACAATGTGAACAAAAAAATGGCCCTTCATTATCTCCTGGGACATTGCTACCACCACCTCCTCTCCTTCCAATTTAGGAGACACAAGGCAGAGGAGAAGCCAAAGAGATGGTAACAGTCCGGTCCTGCCCTCAGTCTTAGATCCTGGAATACCTATTTGGTGAAGGTAGGGCCTGCAGTTAAGGAAAAGAATTCTTTTTCTCTTGAAAATTATAAGAACAGGGAACCTTTGAACACTCTCAGAAATTTTAGCACTTTTATATATGATTTTTATCTTACATAGTAAATAATGTAATAGTGATTCTCTAAATGATTCTATAGGTTTCTGATTTCAGCAATTAAATGACTATCAACATGTATTTGAAAGGTGAACAAAGAATTGAAAGAATATGCCACCTCAAAATATGCCATTTTGGCATAAGGATCATTTTGAGCTAGTTGTTATTGTTGTTAGGTGCCGTTGAGTCGGTATCCAACTCATAGTGACCCTCATAGGGTTTTCAATGGCAGATTGTTTCAGGATTGCCTTGGGAGTGGATTTCCAGGTCCTTCTCCCATTTTTGCAGTACTGGGAATTGAACTCGGGACCTCAGAGACTGCAGCGCAGCGCTCTACCAACTGAGCTAAATCCCAGCCCATTTTGAGCTAACAGCATTTAAAAAGTAGCAAGAGTTGTTGGGGATGTAGCTCAGTGGTAGAGTGCTTGCCTAGCATGCACAAAGCCCTTGGTTCAATTCCCAGCACTACAAAAATAAGTAAATAAGTAAATAAAACCAAACAAACAAAACACACACCTGTAATCTCAGCACTTGAGAGGTAAAGTCAGGAGGATGGCAAGTTCAAGGTTGGCCTGGGCTACATGGTGAGACCCTGCCTTCACATCACTAAACCCCAGCAGGTACAAGAAGGGTACTCTGACTTCCCCACTTGCTTACTGAAAGCAGGAGATAAAATCTCACATTTCAGAAGGAAAGCAACATTCTTATCATCAAGAATGGAAAGCTTAGCCGGGCGCAGTGGCGCATGCCTGTAATCCCAGTGGCTTGGGAGGCAGAGACAGGAGAATCACAAGTTTGAGACCAGAGGCAGTCTGCGTAACTTAGCAAGGCACTGTCTCAAAAAAAGTAAGAAAATGGGCTGCTGGGCGTGGTGGCGCATGCCTGTAATCTCAGCGGCTCAGGAGGCGGAGGCAGGAGGATCGCAAGTTCGAGACCAGAGGTAGTCTTTGTAATTTAGCGAGACCCTGTCTCTAAAAGTAAAAATTGGGCTGGGGGTGCAACTCAGTGGCCCAGCACTTGCAGAGGATGCAGGTGCGAGACCCTCGGTTCAACCCCCAGTACCACAAAGAAAAAAAAAAAAAAGAAAAGAAAATGGACTGAGGGTGCAGTTCAGTGGTCCAGCACTTGCAGAGCATGCAAACTCGAAGCCCTGGGCTCAACCCCTAGCACCACAAAAAAGAAAAAAGAAAAAAAAAAAAAAAAAAAAAGAATGGAAAGCCTAGACTAAGAGAATTCTATACAAGTGGATCTTATTAAAATAATTCTAAGCCAGGTTCCAGGGGCGCATGCCTGTAATCCCAGCAACTCAGGAGGCTGAGGCAAGAGGATCTTGAATTCAAGGCCAGAGGCAACTTAGCAAGTCTGTCTCAAAATAAAAATAATTTTAAAAAGGGGTTGGAAGTATAGCTCAGTGTAGAGGCTTTCCTTAAGGCCCTGGATTCAACCCGCTAGTACTAAAAAAAAGTTCTAATCTTCCTTTAGCTTCTCCACATATTTTACTTACTTTTCCATGACTGCCTCTTTGGTTCAGCCTAGTATAAGTGCATCTAGGTTTTACCACACTTTTTTAGGTCTTCATTTTCTTACGAGGGTTATTATGACACATAAAATTTGTATTACACAAATTTGTATGCTTTTCTCCTATTAATTTATTTTGGTTAAATTCTCAGGACCAGGCAAAAAATCCTAAGAGTATAGAATTTTGCTTCCTCTCATATTCTAATCATGCAATTTTACTTTGTGTTTAAAGAAGATTTACCATAAATGCTTGCCTATGAAAATTATAGAAGCTACCCTTTCTTATTCCATCTAGTTAGCCCAGTTATTTGCAAGGGAAGTATCTTACGCCTTTGTGGCCTCCAAAAATAATGAGATTTGATGTTTTATATAGGGTTGCCTCAGGATGCTCCTCACAGAAGGTCTTTCTTCAGGCCTTTTGCTCAGCATTGTTCTTACCAGTTGTGCCAGCTCTGGACTATAAACTGTTGGCATTGGTGGCAGCTACAAAGAAAAATAATACTCCAATTATGGCTAGTAATCTTACAAAACAAAGTAAAAGATGATAGAGGTTTTCTAACACTTATTTAAAGTCATATATTCACAGAAGTAGAAAATAACCAGCATATTAGTCTATAGGAAATGTACTGGTATTCCACCAGTTACAAGATTTTAAAAGTAGTTCCTTCAACCCAGCAGTCCCATCTGAGGATTCTCTCCTTCAGAAATAAGAGCATGAGTTTCTAAAGATTCATATGCCAGGATGTTTAATGCAGTATTGTTCTTTCAGTAGTCAGTAACTGGAAACAACTTAAATGTCCATCTATAGGAAACTTATAGAATAAATTATGGTATATTCTTATATAAAATACTAGGCAGTTGCTTAAAAAATAAAAGACTTATAAGATTTAACCAAGAAAGATATTCTTCAAACGTTAAGTCACAAAAGAAAGTTGTCGACCAGGTGCCTATAATCCCAGCGACTCAGTAGGCTGAGGCAATAGGATCACAAGTTCAAGGCCAGATGCAGCCTTCACAACTTTGTGAGACCTTGTATCACAATAAAAAATAATAATTAAAAAGGGGCTGTGGGTGCAGCTCAGTGGTAAAGCATGTGCCTAGCATGTGTGAAGCCTTAGGTTCCACACTGCCACTCGCCACACTGCAAAAAAAAAAAAGCAAGTTGTGCACCACTGTATACAGCCTAATTCCATTTCAGGTTCTTTTTTTACGTATCCATGTGTATATGTATATATATATCCAGAATTATATCTATTTAAAGAGAGGAAAAAGCTTTGCAATAATAATAATAATCATTGCCAGCAATGGTTATATCCAGGGATGAAAAAAGAAAAAAAAGGAAATTTCGCTCCTTTCTTATTTATTTCTTTAAGTAGTAGAATTGGGGAATTTTACTTTTTTGTGCATGTTTTTTAATATTTTTCAAATTAAAAAATCAAATGAGTTTTGGGATAATATTAAAATCAGTAAGTGATTTGGGACCTTAGAACTTAATGATGCACAACAAGGCATGGTGGCACACACCTGTAATCCTGACACTTGGGAGGCTGAGAAAGAAAGGTCAAGAGTTTGAGGCCAGCCTCAGATATCTAACTAAACCCTGACTCAAAAATAAAACAAACAAACAAACAAAAGGGCATGGATTCCTGACATTGTGAAGGGCAAGCATCCTCATGGAAATAACATATAAAGTTAGTCATTCTGGCATCCATACCATACACAATACTTTTTGCGGTTCTTAATCAGTTCTTAGTGATTGTGATGATTATCAAAACAACAAGCTCAAATAGCATGAACTCATTGTAAATAGGACTCATCCAGCCACTAGCTGCTCCAAGGATACCAACAGACTCTCATAGTATGCACCCTGTGACTATAGGGAGAAGGCTTCAAAAAGCTGGTTCTTTGGAGCCACTAAGTCACCTTTACAAATTAACATTTAAGAAATGTTCGATCCCTTTTCCTCAACTTCAGTCTTTCCCACAGAAGGGACCCATTCTTAACTATTGACCCACTATCAATAATTACTCATCAACTAATCAAAACCATCGATAAGGACTGGGGCAATAGCTCAATGGTACAGTGTTTGCTTAGCATGTGCAAGGCCCTGGGTTCTGTCCCCAAGACCAAAAATAAATAAATAAATAAAAATTGGTAATTTTCCCTGTGACTATTTACAAATCTACATTATATAAATCTCAATTAGTTTTAGATTTTTTTTTTTTTTTTACCTTTCCTTCAATAATCCGATAAACTAAAGAATTCATGTCTTTTGCATTGAAAGCATGTTTCAGGGTGGCCATTTCATAGACACAGCATCCCAAAGCCCAAACATCAGACTACAAAAGAAAAGCAGTAAATGGTTAAATATTGAAATACTTTAAATTTTCCCCTTTAAAAAAAAAAGACATTTTCCTCTAACTGATTCACAGATAATTCTGATTTAACTATTCTGATGGGTTCTGAAATTCTGACTATTCTCCCAGAGAGAAAAGAAGCCAGCATACACAGCCCAATCCTACCTTATAGTTGTAGGGTTTATTTGAGAACAATTCAGGGCTCATGTAATAGGGGGTGCCAATGAGAGTGCTCGCCATGTCCCCATGGTTCTCTAACACTCGAGCAATTCCCAAGTCACCCACTTTGATGATGTTTGTTCTTGTTAGAAAGACATTTTGAGTTTTCAGATCTCGATGAAGGATGTGTTTCTCATGTAAATACTGAGAAGAGAAATAAAATTTCATTATATATAAGTATGCTTATTTACTTACTTATTCCTGGTTTCTTATATATCATCATCAATTGCAGAGTTAAAGAGTATAGTTACGTACCTACCAAAATATTATTGCTTTCTAATAGCTAAATAAAAAGTCTAATTTACCACTTTCAAAGTAAGAAAATTAGGTTCTATCCAGTAATTGTCCCTTCCAAATCTGTTTCCTCCCGCCTCCGCCTCCTGAGCCGCTGGGATTACAGGCATGCACCACCTCGCCCTGGGCATTCTTTGCTCTTTTTTGATTCAAGCCCCTTAAAACTGACTTTTCCATAAATATTAAATGAATAAAGAATTGGCTTTTCCTCCAATTAGACAGGAAATCCATGTCTACTTTAACATACATATCGCTCACTCAGAAAAATTCCAATGCTACAGCTAGAGGGACTGGCTCCAGCTTATAAATGGATTTTCAAAAAAATACATTTTCAATAAACTATTTGAAGAAAATTTTTCCTAAAACACATCTACCATCTTCCTTCCACCATGGAGCAAATGGGATGCTATGAGCATAGACAGTACCTGCAAAGCCATGGCAATCTGTACAAACCATTCAACCACCTGACTCTCAGGCAGAAGCTGCCCTTTCTGTTCCTTGAGCTTCCGGTACAGATCACCTCCTTCGCAAAAGCCCATGACAATGTAGAGGAGACCGTCTCCTCCCTCCCATGACTCTTTGTAGGTAACAATGTTGGGGTGCTTCAGCTGAGAGAGGAGCTGAGCTTCCTGTTCAGCAGCTCGCCGCTCTCGGGTAGTGGCATTTCGGAGGTTCAGCCTTTTGATCACGTACTAACAGAGAAAATACACAATTTTACAATACGCAAGTGAATACAGCTTTTAAGTTCTAAAGAAAGAGCTCGCATGAATATCCTCAAAACCAACCTGCTAGAGCCTGTCAAACAGCCTATTCATTTGTTTGTCAAGAAGCATAAAACTAGAGAAAATGTTACGAATGTCATTACAAATGATACCTTTTATTTATTTACTTACTTATTTTTGTGGTACTGGAGGATTGAACCTAGGGTGCCTCACCACTGAGCCGCACCCCTAGAACCATTACACTTTTCTGAGACAGGGTCTTGCTGTGTTGTGCAGGCTGCTTGTGGCTTTGAACTCGCAATCCTCCTCCCACAGCCTCCAAATTGCTGGGATTACAGGCATGCGCCATGGAGGCTGGCTATCTATTGAGGCCTCTTGCTTTATTTTTGTAGTGCTGGGGCTCAAACTCAGGGTCTTGCACATGCTAGGCAAGTGATCCACTGCTGAGTTATATCTGTAGTGCAGCTAATACTTTTTGTAAGTTAGACTTGTGACTGTGTGGGGTCATAAAAACCTATCCTTTCCATCAGCATTTCACAATTTCATTGAGCCAAATGCCTGTAATCCCAGCTACTTTGGATGCCAAGGCAGGAGGATTACTTGGACCTAGAAATCTGAGGCCAGCCTAGACAATATAGTGAGTCCCTATCTGAAAAAAAAAGAAAAAAGAAAAAAAACCAACCATCAAACAAAACAATACAATTCATTAATTCATTAATGGCTAAAAAGTGAATCCAAGATAATATACTATTAGCTCAATCATAAAATCCGTGTTAGATTCTTTAACCTCTTATGCTCTTCCTACAAAGGTGTATAAAAATATGGCTTGAATATATATCTCTGCTAACAGAATGTCTATGAGATACATTAGATAATTAATAAGGTTAAAAATCACTGATCTTCCACAGACAAAATTATTCCCACTTTAAAAAAATCAATATCTTCTAATATCTAATATATTGCCCTTCATTAACTCAAGAGGCTGTGACTTAACTCAGTTGGTAGAGTGCTGCTCTGTGCTGAGGCCCTTAGTTCAATCCCCAGCACCACAAAAATGGGAGAAGGACCTGGCTGCCCACTTCCAATACAATTCCAAAGCAATCTGCCATTGAAAACCCTATGAATAGCAAAGAAGCACTAACATAGTACCGGGCATGGCAGAGTGTCCAGTAGTATTTTGTTCTGTTGTACATAGGGTCACTGAGTCAGACCTGACTCGATGGCACCTAACCACAACACCAAGAATTCATTTCTTCAATAAACACATACTTAAAAGTGCTTCATGAAATGTAAACTACTGCTCAAACTTGAGAAGCTATTATAGCCAGTCTCCTTAGCTCAAAAATCCAAAGATCCTCTAGTGCCTACTCAATAAATTTCTTATTGAGAAACCTGTGTTTGAGGCAGAGCCCTCAGCACCTAAAACAAAGAATAGGTGAACAGGCCTTATATTTAGTAGAGACATCTCTCAACTTGCCTAGTGCAACTGGGTAGTTTTGGTGTAACTCTTTAAATAGTGCCTTCTTTCAGTTTCAAAACGGTCCTAGTTTGCACAAAATATTATATGGTCACTATTAATAAACCACATTGAAGAACTGGTTATCTTTTAGGTGACGGGATAAAATGCCTTAAGCAAAGGAGGAGTGGCAACATCAAATTTAAGTTTTAGAAAGATCACTCAGGTTGAAGCGAAAGTGATGGACTAGAGAAGAGCAAGTAGGTGCGAGGAACGAGAAGGGAAGGAATGGCCATAGCTTAGTTAGAAAGAATGGTGTACTGGATTGGGGTGGTACTAGTGGAGATGCCCGTTGGTTTTGTACCAGATGAATATAATCAGTTAAGGGCATTAAGACCAGCTCTTGCGTGTCCAGCTTTGGCAAATGCATGGCTGGTGATGCTACTCTCTGAAATGAGTACCATGAGGGAAAGTTTGGCGGGAAGATGATGAGCTGAGTTTTAAGCGAGTCCAGAGATGTTTGGGGCCCTTCATTCAAGGAACAATGCTTTGCCAGACGGCGCCGCGTCTGGTCCTTGGAATGCACGGTCTCTGCTTTCACGAAATTGTCAGGGGCAGGAGAGAGTGTTTAAAACAAGCACACCAATGCATAGCACAAAGGAGACGCAGATGAAGTTTGGAGAGCGTATTACAGGAGGCTTGGCCTACTCTTGGTAGTCCGGGAGGATTTCCCAGAGGAAAGGCTACCGGAGAGGAGTCCCTTCACACTTCCAGCCTAGTCCTTTGGACGACGACCTGAGCACACTCCAGCCCTCCCCTTCCTTTGCCAAGCCCCAACCCCGCCGACCTGCCTGCCATCCCGCCGGTGCTTCACGAGCGTCACCTCCCCGTAGCTGCCCCTACCCACGACCCGCACGTAGCAGTAGGCGGCCTGGGGCATGTTCCCGGCGGGGGCTCACAGTCGGGATGTAACGGCAGAAGCGCCTACCGCGGCGGGTTGTCGCAGAGGGCCCCGCTCATGCCCGAGAGGCAGCTGCGAGACCAGCGGCTAAGGCTACCGAGCACCACCGGCAGGAGCGCCGAGGCCCGGCCCACCACGACGCCGCTGCCATAGCGATGCCGGAGAGGCAGTCCCGCGCATGCTCCAGTATCCCCGGAGGACCCGCCATAGAGCCGATAAGAGAGCGCCCAGAGTGGTGCAGCCGTTTTGGGGAGGACCTGCCATAGAGCCTTGGCGGTGGGCGGCCAGAGCGACTCCGCTGGGCTGGCTCCGGTGCGCGCGTTGTATTGTTCCGGCGCGTTGTATTGTTCCGGCGCCGGCAACAATAAAGTCTGGGAAGCGTCTACTTTCTGCGTATTTCCGGGTTCTAAGCGTTTTACGAGTGTGGTTCATTTATGCTACGTATATTTATTGACCTCCTACGTGCTTGGCCGACAAAAGTCCCAGACTTCTGGATCACACATTCTAACGAGGGAGTTACAGACTCTAAAGTCCACCAAATACTGCTGTGATAAAGCTGTATGTGCTTTTTGTCACATGCCTAACAGTCTATGCACCCAGCAGTCCATCTTTTTTTTTCCCCCTGTACTTGAGGGATTTAATCCAGGACCTCCCACATACTTTGCAAGTGCCCTGCCAGTGGGCTGCACCCCTAGCCCATTTTAAATTTTTTATCTTGAGATTGGGGCTTGCTAAATTACGCAGGCCGTGCCTGGCTTAGAATATGCGAACCTCCTGCTTCTGCCTTCCAGAGTCGCTGGGATTACAGGCGTAGACCACTGTGCCAGGCCCAGACCACTGTGCCAGGCCCATCTTTTTGATTTGTTGCAAAGTACACTTCATCCCTCAAAACTTAAGCCTTTTCTGAGAACCACAAAGAACTCTCAGAATATGGCGACTCTGCAAACCACTGCACTAAGACTTGACCAAACTCTAGCCAGGCTTCTAACAGCTTAATGCCACATCCCAGGAAGCTCCCCCCACCACTTGTTTGTTTGTTTTGTTTTTGTTGTTTTGAGACAGGGTCCTGGTGTGTAGCCCAGGCTGGCCTGGAACTTGCTGTGTAGTCCAGACTGACCTCGAACTCACATCTATCCTCCAGCCTCAGCCTCAGCAGTGCTGGAATTACAGGCGTGCACCACCACTCCCAGCTAAAACTCTTCTCTTTTCTCTCCTTCTTCCTTCCTTCCTTTCTTTTCTTTTCTTTCCCTTCCTTCCTCCCTCCATCTGTCTGTCTGTCTGTCTGTCTGTCTGTATGTCTGTATGTCTATCTGTCTGTCTGTCTTTTTTTCTTTCCTTTCTATACTGGGGTGCTGAACCCAAGGCCTAAGCCATACTTTGCAAGCCCTGTACCACCGAACTGCACCCTCAACCCCTCCCCCTTTCTTTAAATGTTGAGATAGGGTCTCACTAGCTAAATTATGCAGGTGGTCTCTGTCCTCAAACTTGCAATCCTCCTACCTACCCCTCCTGAGTCGCTGGGATAACGGGTATGTGTCACCACAGCTGGCTGGCTCCAATTCCCTTTTTTTAAATGCCTGCCTAAAAAAGCTCAAGACTGCCAAATAATCTACATTTGTTTTCAGCCAACACCTAAAAATGGTGTACAATTATAAATCTTTCCTCTGTCTCTTTCCTCTGTCTCCTTGAAGTACGTCTGTGGCCTACAACCTAGGAATCTTTCTCAAGGACAGAAATCCCCTCCTTCTAAATGTAATCATCAGAAAGGTTAGGCCTCTGTCTCAAAGTCTGTGTAGGAGGACAGAATTTTAACTTCCATAATTGCCAGCTAGAGCTGGGGTTTAGCTCAGTTTGTAGAGTGCTGCTGTGTACTCTGAGGCCCTGGGTTTGATCCCAAGCACATTGCCACCACCAACCCAAAAAAAAAAAAAAAAAAAAAAAAAAAACAATGGGAGAAAGATGTGGCAAATCACTCCTGAAGCAATCCGACATTGAAAACCCTGAGCCGGACCTAATTGACAGCACCTAACAATTGCCAGCTAGCTTCATTACATTTACATTGACCAACTCTTTGTAATTGTAATTTTTTTTTTCTTTTTTTGAGAGAGTCTCACTACATAGCCCAGGCAGCCTTTGAATGCTGGGATAACAGGTGTGTAGCACAATACCCTAGACCTTTGTAATTTTTCACTTCCCTTTATCTTTGTGAGCGATTCTGCTCATCCCCTTTCCCTCCTTATCCCCTTAAATTCCTCATTCTCCCTTTAACAGTATTCTTTATAATCCTAAACCATATTGTTTATGGAGGTTCTGGGAATCAAACTGAGGGCCTCACACATGCTAGGCAAGTGCTCTGGCAACTGAGCTACATCCCCAGCCCATCATGCTCCCTTTAAAACCTCCAGTCACCTTTGTACAAATTGAAATGGAACTGAGCTTTTTCCTGGACTGTCAATAAAAATCTGTTTTCTCTACTCAACCAATGCCTAGCTTTGGTTATCTTTAAGAATATCATTAACTAGAGTTCAATATTTACTCATGGTTCTTTTTGTTTGGTTTTCTTGTAGAAATGAAATTGCTACTGCAGCTGAAAAGAACAAAGCTTAAATGTATAATTAGATAATGCTGACACATGTCTTCACCCAAGTCTATCACCCAAGATATAGACCAAGATATAGAGAAATTAGAACTTTTATGCATTGGTGATGGGAATGTAAAATTGTTCAGCTTGCTGTGAAAATGGTATAGTGGTTCCTCAAAAAATTACACATAGAATTACTATATGCTCCAGCAATTTCACCTCTGGGTATAGACCCCAAAAATTTGAAAGCAGGAACTCAAATAGATACTTGTGCACCAGTGTCCATAGCAACACTACACACAGGATCAGAAGGTACAAGTAATACAAGTGCCCTTCACTTGATGAATGGATAAAAACATTGTAGTTTATCCATATATTGGAATATTATTCAGCCTTATAAAGGAAGGAAATTCTGGTATGTTATAATATGAATGGACCTGGAGGACATAATGCTGAGTGAAAAAAGGTAGTTATAAAAGGAAATATATTATATGGCTTCACTTATGTGAAGTATCTAGGGTAGGCAAATTCATAGAGACAGAAAGTAGAGTATTATAGTGGTTGGAGGCAGAAATTGGAAGTTAGTATTTAATGAGTATAGAACTTCACTTGAGGAAAATGGAAATACATGGTGGTGATGGTTACATAACAATGCGAATGGACTTATGTCACTAAATTGTAGGCTTAAAAATTATTGAAGGTAAATTTTTTTGCATATTGTACCAAAATGAAAAATGGTTGACACATTTTAAGTTTCAAAAAAGATATAGAGTAGTGTTTTGAACCTATATTTCATTATTATCCACCTAAGGAGACTTTTTAGACTTTATAATCAATTCTTCTCTGTGAGACTTTAGTAACACAGATATACTGCAAATCTCTTTATGTACTGTGACCCTTGGGAGGACCACAAACCATTGTGATAACTAAGATAACCCCCCAAGCCAATTTTTGCTCTATCAGAAACATCACACTGTTCAGCCGGGTATGGTGGTGCACGCCTTTAATCCCAGCCACTTGGGAGGCAGAGGCAGGAGGATCGCAAGTTCCAGACCAGAGGCAATCTGCATAACTTAGCAAGACCCTGTCTCAGAAAATAAATAAATAAATAAATAAAATGGGCTGAGGGCACAGCTCAGTGGTCCAACACTTGCAAAGCATGCAATTGTGAGGCCCTAAGTTCAAACCCCAGTACCACAAAAGAAAGAAAAAGGAAGAAAGAAAGAAAGAAAGAAAGAGAGAAAGAAAGAGAGATCACACTATTAAGAATGCATAATATAAGCTGGGCATTGTAGTGCACACCTATAATCCTGGCCACTAGGAGGCTGAGGCAGGAGGACTGCAAGTTCGAGGCCAGAGGAAGCCTGTGGAATTCAGTAAGATCTTGTCTCAAAATTAAAATAAAAAAGGGGCTAGGAGTGCAAGTGGTAGAGAACATGGCTATCATGCATGAGACCCTGGGTTCAACCCTCAGTACTGCAAAAAAAAGGGGGGGGATTATAATATAGAGTATTATGATCACCCTAGAACATTCATTCATGCCCCCTTCCCGGTTAATTCCTATTGGCCTCCTAGAAGCAAACATTGTTCTGATTTTTTTGTGTGTAGTACTGAGGGGTTGAATCCAGGACCTCATGCATGCATGCTTTGCAAGTGCTGTACCACTGAGCTGTACCCCCAGCCATTTTTTTTACTGTTACTTTGAGATAGGGGCTTGGTAAATTATACAGACTACCTCTGGTCTCAGGAGCTGGGATTTAGCTCAGTTGGTAGAGCACTGCGCTGCAGTCTCTGAGGTCACGAGTTGAATTCCCAGCACCGCAAAAATGGGAGAAGGGCCTGGCAATCCACTCCCAAGGAAATCCTGAAACAGTCAGCCATTGAAAACCCTATGAGGGTCGCTATGAGTCGGGTATCGACTCGATGGCACCTAACAACAACAACCTCTGGTCTCAAACTTGTGATCCTCCTGCCTCCACCTCCTGGAAATGGGAGAATGACTTTGTGAATTCAGTTTGGACATGTCAGACTGAGGGACTCTGACCAGGTCCAGTAGGAGCTGGCTGTGTTGGGGGAGATGGGAGCCAGCATGGGTCCCTCTGCTGTACTGTTAATGGCAGCAGCCACCTTCCCAATCTTACCATGTGGCCTGGCTGGCCTGGAATACACTTATGTAGACCAGGTTGGCCTTCAACTCTCATGGATCCTCCTGTCCCAGCCTCTTGAGTGCCGGGATTACAGCTGTGTGCCACCAGGCCTGGCAAACCTCTTCAACCTTAACACAGGGACAATAATAGTATCTATCTTTTGGGGATAGTTGTGAGCAATAACAAATTAGGACAGAAAAGATACTGACACACATACCTCATACTAGTCACTGTTAGCGTTCCTGATAGCTCTTCTCATCTCTTTCTTCTTTCTGCCTCCACCAAGGCCATACAGGCCTGCTTCTAGCACCCTCCATGGACCAGGCTTGGCACCAGTCATCTCTCAACAGCTGTTTGGTTTTTTTCCCCCAGTACTCAAGGGTTCAACCTAGGGCCTTACACATACTTTGCAAATATTCTGCCACTGAGCTACACCCCACCCTATTTTTTACTTCTTATTTTGAGACAACATCTCATTAAGTTATGTAGACTGCCTCTGGCCTCGAACTCACAAGCCTCCTGCCTCTGCCTCCCATGTCTCTGGAATTACAGGTGTGAGTCACTGTGCCCAGTTCAGTAGCCCAATCTTGAACTTGTCATACCACTGCTCAAAATCTCTTCAGTGTTTTCCACCCCAAAGACTGACATCTTCAGACCCCTGAACCTGCTGGTCCCGGACCACTTGCTAGCATCCTTCCCATCCACCCTTCCTACCTTCACTTCCCCAAGTTGCCACTCTTTTTCCCAGCCACCTCCCCCAAGGACCTTTGCCTAACCCCCATGGAGATGAGCTTCACCCCTCCAAATTCTGCAGTTCTTTCTTTAGGTGCTTCTTCAGCCTCCAACCTCACCCTGGGATTCATCTTCCTCTGATTTGTCTACCTCCCTTTCCTCATGGCATCACCTCACTGAACACAGCAAGGCAGACACGTTTCTCTCAAGTCACTGGATATCCTAACTCCTAGCATTGTTCCCAACCCATCACAGGTTCAGTTCATGCTGGTACTGGAAATAAACGGACTTCTAATGTACAGCATGGTGTTGATCCACCTCATCTTGAACCAAGGCCAGAAAACTAGTCAGAAGGTCACACTGGCCTCACAACAAACATTTCCCCAAAAGCTGCTCTGTGAGACAAAGTCCAGGACAAGCAAACAGATCAGTGAAGCTCCCTTGTCTCATCAGGGTCACAGCAGCCCACACATCCCACCCTAGGCCACAGGGTAGATTCATCAAGAGGTTATGCGTGCTCCGTGTGCTGTGGCTTGTAGGGGACAAGGAAGGTTTGGGCATACATATTAATGAACTATATGCACAAGAGGCGTACCTAAGGACATTGCCCTCTGGGATTTTTTTTTTCTTTGTAGTACTTGCTGGCGGGGGGGGGCGGGGGGGGCGGTGAACCCAGGGCCTCACACATGCTTTTGCAAGCACTTTACCACTGAGCTGCACCCCCAGTCCAATTTTTACTTTTATTTTGAGACAGGGTCTCCCTGAATTACACAGGCTGCCTCTGGCCTTGAACTTGCGAAGCACCTGCCTCAGCCTCCAGAGGTACTGTGATTGCAGGCATGAGCCACCTGGCCTGGCTCCCTCTGGGACCTTTTAGTCTGCTTCTCCTTCCTTCCTCATAACACAGGAAGCTTTGCTGCCATTGCACAATGGTTTTTAGAGCCTGAGAGACCGGGCCTTGAATCCTGGTTCTGTCACTTGCTGTAGGGCCAGTGTCCCAGGAATATCACATGAAGAGAAACTAAACAATAAAGGACTTAGAGCACATGTGGTGCATAGTCAGCCTACAAATTATGAGCATGTGTCATTCATCTTTACCTGAAATGGGTATACCCATCCAGGCAGAAGCACAGCAGAGCCAACTTGGCCTCTTTCTAAGTCTGGGTAAGGAGGTCCTGAGAGATGAAGCAATGCACATGGGTCCCCCATTAAGCCTCCTCTGAACTGCATGGACTGCCTCTGACAAATGGCGAGCATCATTAGAACCATGGGGTGGTTAGGTGTCACGGCATTTTCCAAGCCGCCCTATCTGCCTCCCTGCACAAAGCATGACTGAAAAGCTTGTTAATGCATAAAGAATTTTGAAAGTAAAGCTTAATAAAGCTTGTTGTTGTCAGGTGTCATCAAGTTGGTATCTGACTATGTACAACAGGTGAAACACTATTGTCAATCCTTCTCTGCTATTCATAGGGTTTTCTATGATGGATTGATTTTTGGGAGGGGGTTGCCAGGTCCTTCTCCCAAGCCTACAGTATCTGGTGTTCCCAGGCGGTCTCCCATCCAAGTACTAACCAGGCCTGACCCTGCTTAGCTTCTGAGATCTGACGGGATCCAAAGCCACAGTGCTACCACTGCAGGCTAATAAAGCTTGGAAATCCCCTTTTAACTGTTACTTCTTGCTCGATGTCATCATACGACTGGTGCTGCCCAGTACCAGATCTAGTACTTGAGAGTTGAACCCAGGGTCTTGCACATACTTTGCAAGCATTCTACTACTGGGCTGCACCCCTACGCCATTTTAAATTTTTTATCTTGAGATAAGGTCTCACTAAGTTACGTGGGCTGCCTCTGGCCTCAAACCTGTGATTCTCCTGCCTCTGCCTCCTGAGTCACTGGGATTACAGGTGGCTGGGATTACAGATGTGAGTCCTCTCACCCAGTGCCAACTTTTTTAAAACTTCATTTAAAACATGTTCCTTTCTCTTTGTTTCATTTTTGTGGTGCTGGAGATTGAACCCAGGGCCTTGTGCATGCTAGGCAAGTTCTGTACCACTAAACCATATCCCCAGCTCATTGCTGATTTTGATTCCCATGTCATGCTATATGCCTCCACTGTGTCTAATGTTTAATCCATGTTTATCCAGCATGGTATTGATCGATGGTCTGAGGGAAGTGACAGGGCAGGAAGAGCCTGAAAACCATGGAGGGTGCCATGGGGCTTCGGGTGCTGCTGTGCGTGTACCTGGTGTCCCTCCTTATCCTGCAGGCCATGCCTGCTCCGGGCGTGGCCACAGGCAGGCCCAAGGACAGCAAGGTATGTGGCTAAGTCCCTAGGGCAGAGACAGGCAGCTGTCCTAGACAGGGCCCTAGAGACACGAGACCCTGTTCTAGGGACCTGGGCCAGCCCCACATGCCCAACCACCTCTGCCTGGAGAAGTGGCCTCCCAATAGCAAGAGGCAAGGCTGAGGGGCAGAGGACATAGACTGTACCCCACTTTCATACCTTAACAGATGGTCTGTGGGCCCCGAGCATTCCCATTCACATTTGGCCCTGGTTTTGTTTTGCAGAAGCGACAGGCTGTGGACACAGTGAGTGAGAGGGTTGGCAGAGGGATCTGTGATGGGGCCCTCATGACAGGTTTGCTTTCTCCCACCCCTTAGGAGCATAGGGACACTGGTTTCCCTTCCCTTTGCACCTCACTGCACAGTCGCAGGGTATTCCTGGGAGGTCTGGTCTGCTCTTCCACCATCTGGGTATCTTGCTTCAGAGCTAGGTGCGGGGCCCCAGCCTGACAAGAATGTCTTTCACTGGCTCAGGGGTCTTTGTCCCAGGCACAGATCCCTCCCTCACATTTTACCTCAGACAGTCAATGGCGTGCTCATCCAGAGTTTGAAAGTCAACTGTAAGGTCACCTCTCGCTTCGCCCACTACGTCATCACCAGCCAAGTGGTCAACCGCGCTGATGAAGCCAAGGAAGTAGGCTTTGATGTGGAAATCCCCAAGACAGCCTTCATCAGTGACTTTGCCATGTGCGTCCCCTGCCTAACTCCTACGCCGTGTCTCAGAGTTGTCTACTCACCTGTCCCGGGCTAAGCCAAAGTGGCCAGGCCACCTCCACACCTCCAAAAGGGCCACGGCCAGCCCCAGCTCTGTGGGGAGGGAGGAAGAGACCTGGTAGGGCTGTGCTCAGCTCCCATCTCAGACAGCAAACTGAGGCCTCTGACTCATGTTTTCAGCCTAGGGCTCAAGAAGCAAAGACCAGCATCTAAGGTGGCCTCTGTGACCGTGGCTGCTGACTGCATAGCCTGTGGGCCCCCTGAGCAGTGGGCAGTGGCCACGAGACACTCCTGCAAGGGCTCACGTGGGCAGGGCCTTTTCAGGGTCTAGCCCAGCACATTTCCAACACAGAGGACCTGCTTGGTCAGGAATGAGTACCCGCTAAGGGCCTCTTCTTTCCTGCAGCACAACAGATGGGAATGCCTTCATCGGGGACATAAAGGACAGAGTAACTGCATGGAAGCAGTACCGGAAAGCAGCCGTCTCAGGAGAGAACGTTGGCCTTGTCAGGTGCGCTCTGGTCCTGCTGGCCTATCCTCCAGGGTTGCCCTCCCCAGGCCAGACAAACTGAGGCCCATAAGGTAGCTGTGGGGTGTAGGAGAGGGAATAAACTGCCAAGACCCAGATACAGGCTCCAGCACACTGGGCAAGGCTGGGGTGCACTTGTGCTTTTCCAAGATCTGCCTGTGGGAGAAGCAGGGCTCCATCCCAGGGACCCTGACCCTGACAAGGGCAAAGGTTAAGGAAAAGTGGGGCACCACAGAAATAAGGAAAATTGATTCTGGGGGCCATGCTTTAGGGGACGAGGCTGCACGTGTGTCACTTACCATTTGTCTACCTGTTTCTGCCTCTGGTGGCATGTCCAGGGCCTCAGGAAGAAATATGGAGCAGTTCACCATCCACATTACCATCGGTCCCCGGAGCAAGGCCACATTTCGGCTGACGTATGAAGAGGTGCTAAAGCGAAGACTTGCACAGTATGACATTGTCATCAAAGTCAAGCCCAAGCAGCTGGTGCATCATTTTGAGGTACATACAGGTACCAGAGCAGGTGTCCTGTCTCCTCCAACTTCCACAGCTCCCAGCACTGGTTCAGCACCCGCCACATGCGACCCCAGGCCTGAGAACACAGGGAAAGGGACTGGCTCCTCAGGGTGGGCTTCCAATGTGCTCTTCTTGGCCAGGGAGCTCCCTGGATCTTCCAGCTCCCTCCTTGCCTCTGGGCCTCTGTTTGCTTGTCCGCTAAATGGAGGATTCTTGCATTTCCCAGAACTGCCACAAGGATCACAAGGGATACAAATGTCCAGGTCATGTGTAAACTAGAAAATCCTGGGCAACCTGAAGAGCTGGGATTATCGCTGGCATGGAAGTAGTGGCTGAATTGAGGGTTCAGGCATCCACACCTGATAGACATTTTTGGACTCCCTAAAATGTACCAGCCTGCAGCTGTAGCCCTGTGGCATCCAATTCTTTCAGATCTTGGAAGCTAAGCAGGGTCAGGCCTGGTTAGTACTTGGATAGGAGATCACTTAGGAACACTAGGTGCTGTGGGTTTGGGAGAAGGACCTGGCAACCCACTCCCAAAAATCAATCTGCCATTGAAAACCCTATGAACAACAGAGAATCACTGGCAATAGCGTTTCGCCTGTTGTATGTAGGGTCGCTATGAGTCGGATACTGACTCCATGGCACCTAACAACAAGCTACAAAATGTGCCAGGCCCTGGGCTGGGACTGTGTGGGTGCTGCACACAGTAGGTAGGCAGGTCACATGCTAGCTCTTGGCTGAGACTTGATGCTAGCCCAAATGGGGCCTTGGTACAGAATTGGCTTCAATGATGCAGATCGACGTGGACATTTTTGAGCCCCAAGGGATCAGCAAGCTGGATGCTCAGGCCTCCTTCCTCCCCAAGGAACTGGCAGCCCAAACGATCAAGAAGTCCTTCTCAGGGAAAAAGGTACATGCAATGGGAGGGGTAGGGGTGGGCCTTTAGGAACTTCTCAGCCTGGTCCACCCTTTATGGAATATCCAGGCTTAGCCCAGAACCAGACAGGGCTGCAGGCTGCCCTCAAAGTCACTGTGTTATTCAGACTGCTATTTTCTTTTCTTTTGTTCTTTTTTTTGGGGGGGCAGGGGACGAGTGTTGGTTTGAGACAGGGTCTCACTACATAGACCAGACTGGCATGAAACTCACTATGTAGCCGAGGCTGCCTCAAATTCTCAATCCTCCTGCCTCAGCCTCCCCCATGCTGGAATTATAGCCATGTGCCACCATGCCCAGCTTATATTCTTGCTTCTTTACTCCACATTTTGAGTTGACTGATGTCTCTCACACTAGCATACTGATGCTATTTTATTGTTGCTAACATACCCCAAGGGCTGGGATTCAGTTTGGTAGAGTTCAGTTGGTAGAGTGCCACTTTGCAGTCTCTGAGGTCCCGGGTTCAATTCCCAGCACTGCGAAAATGAGAGAAGGAAGTAGCAATCCATTCCCAAGGCAATCCCCAAACAGTCAGCCATTGAAAACCCTATGAGGGTCGCTATGAATAGGACTCAACTCGACGGCACCTAACAACAATAACAGACCCCAAATGGTGATACCTATTGTAGAAAATCCCAATGGTTTGGAAGCATAAAAGCAAAGGAATGGGTCTTCTCTGCCACCACATACAGATGTACATATGTAGAAACAAAGTGAATGACCCATAAAACTTATTTCTTTGCCCAGGACACACACACACACACACACACACACACACACACACACACACACACACACGCCCCTTCTTGTCTTTACAAACGTCTTGTTTGTAACTGCAAAAACCAGTAATGCTTCACACCTTCTATGGCTTCAGGGTCATGTCCTCTTCCGCCCCACTGTGGGCCAGCAGAAGTCCTGCCCCACCTGCTCTACATCTTTGCTGAACGGGGACTTCAAGGTGACCTATGATGTCAACAGAGACAAGCCCTGTGACCTCCTGGTAAGCCTGAAGCTCCTGACCCAACCCCCAGAGGGTGAGCAAGGAGTGCTTGAATGAGAATCCTCACCCACTGTTCTCTGTTTCAGGTGGCCAATAACTACTTTGCCCATTTCTTTGCCCCCCAAAACCTAACAAACATGAGGAAGAACCTGGTTTTTGTGATTGACATCAGTGGCTCCATGGAAGGCCAGAAAGTGAAGCAGGTAAGCTGCAGCGTGGAGCAGTTCACCTAGTGGAAGCTCTTCAGCCCTCTCACTCACCTCACACCAGTGTGGCTGCTAGAGTGGCTTGGGACTTACACTCCTGGTCAGAAGCAGGGTGACTTAACTGGAACTCCCAGAAGTTAGGAGCTCTGGAATCAGTCACTGCTTCGTCACTGTGCAACTCTAGGTGAATAAGTTCACTTCTCAGTAGCAAAACTGGGCATGGTTATAGTTTCCCCATGGAGAAGAGCTCAAGAGAGGAAATTTGTGCACTACAAATGCTAGGAATGATCAGGGTGGTCTATGGGGAGGTGCCTTGCAAGAGGGCCCAGCTCTCCACCCACAGTGCTGAGTGCCCCATCCAGGGTGCCAGGCAGCCATGGCGGCAAAAGCCAAGTTCTGGAAACAGAAATCATAGGGTCTCTTTCTTAATCCTATCCCACCCAAACTCCTGGTCATCTCTTCTCCCCATCCTGGGTCTCTTTGCCTTCTCCCTGCCCCTTATCCACTCCAAGGCACTGCAGGATGCTCCTATCTTAGGGCCACCTACCTGTCCTTTCCACCCACTTCCACTTACCCTGTACCTCTGCCATGTGGATCTCTGAAATGAGTATCCATGTTGATGGAAGGTGTGGTCCTGAGACCACCCTGGAGCTATGTCCCTCCACTGACTGTCCTGTCCCTGCAGACCAAGGATGCTCTCCTTAAAATTCTCGGGGACATGCAGCCAGAAGACTACTTTGACCTGGTCCTCTTTGGGTCTCAAGTGCAATCGTGGAGGGGCTCTCTGGTGCAAGCATCCAATGCCAATCTAAAAGCAGCTCAAGACTTTGTGCGGCGCTTCTCCCTGGCTGGGGGTAAGGACGGGGGTCTCAGATCACCCTGGCATCACTTCAATTTCCTTTGAATATGGGCAAACACTTCTCTGATTCTTTCCTGTACAGCCACAAACCTGAATGGAGGTTTGATCCGGGGAATTGATATCTTGAACCAAGCTCAGGGAAGCCTCCCAGAGCTCGGCAAAAGTGCCTCGATTCTCATCATGTTGACAGACGGAGAGCCCACCGAGGGTAAGCACCTCAAGGGCTGGCCCAGGGGGAGTTGATCTTCTGGCTACCTGAGGCAGCCAAGCTGACATGGGGAACTCAACCACTGGAGATGCCGTTGAGGGGCAGAGTGGCTCAGGGTAAAGTCAGGCGCTAGTCTGAAAACACAATTCAGACCATGAAGTCAGTGGGAGTGTCAAGGTATACTTCTGTCCTGTGGGTTGGGAACTGGGGGTTTCTCCATGACACAGGGCTGGAGGAGGAGCAGGATTTGTAGGCTGAGTTTGATGAGCTACTTATTCGGCATTTACTTTGCACCAAGCTCAGGATGAGGGACTGATAAGAGATATCAAGAGAATGAGATGTATCTCTGACTCCAAGAAGCCCAGGGTCTATTGAGGGAGGCACACGTAGGAGGAGAGGCTCTGCCAAGTGGCCTTGAAAGAACAAGGTGCCATGGGGCTGTGGAGCCCTAGCCTAGGGGCACCTGGGCCAGGTGAGGTCTGGGAAGCCTGTTAGAGGAGGTGAGCACTGACCTCAGTATGGAAGGAGGAGAGGGAGGGAAGAAGGGACACCTGGTAGTGGGACAGCTTGAGGGGAAAAGGTGTATTCATTGGTGAGGCCACCCAGGAGTGGAGGGCATGTGTGGGATGGAGTGAAATGAAGGCAGAAAGTATGGCAGGGCTCACAGGGCAGGCAGAGAGCCTTGGGAGGGTTTAGGACAGAATCAGACCCTTCTGGGATGGATCCATATGGGTGGGTGGAGTCTGCAAAGGGCTCTGTTTGCTGCTGTTGTGCTCACCAAGTGACGCCTCCAGATGCACATAGGGACTGGAGGTGGTCTGAGATGGGAGGCTTAGCCCCCAGGGAGTGTTCTCCAAAGCATCCTAGGGCCCCGGATGCCTGAGGGCTGGCATCTCATCACCGCCTGGATGTATGGCTGCAGGAGTGACAGACCGTTCCCAGATCCTCAGGAACGCCCGTGAGGCCATCAGGGGCAGGTTCCCGCTCTACAACCTGGGCTTCGGCTATGACGTGGACTTTAACTTCCTGGAGGTCATGTCCATGGAGAACAACGGATGGGCCCAGAGAATTTATGAGGACCATGATGCCGCCCAGCAACTGCAGGTCTCCTTTTTAACCCCATATACCTACAACACCATGTCATGGGGAGCCCAGCCCTAGAGGTTATTTTCCCATGAGCCTAGAGGAGAAGATGAAGTGCTGACACAGAGTTCAAGTCTGCTGTGTGACGCTGAACCTGTCACTGAATTCTCCAAGCCTCAGATTTAGCCTCTGAAGTGGGGATTCTGACCCCCCTACACTTTGTAGGTGAGCCCAGGATGCTGAGCTCTGAGACTGTACCCCTATCTCTGCAGGGTTTCTACAAACAGGTAGCCAACCCCCTGCTGGTGGATGTGGAGTTACAGTACCCCCAGGATGCCATCCTGGCCCTGACCAAGCACCGACATAAGCAGTACTATGATGGCTCGGAGATCGTGGTGGCTGGGCACATTGCTGATCACAAAGTGGGCACTTTCAAGGCTGACGTGCGGGCCCGTGGGGTAAATGGTGGGCTGTGGAGGGTGGAGAGGCCAGGCAACTCCCAGAGGCTCCAAATTCATACCACTGTCCACCCCTGCCCACCCCAAGGGCCTCTATTTCCCTGGAGCAGTGTCCTGCTTGCACCATGGCACATACCCGTTGGCTTGAGGGTTGGACAGGCAGCAGTGGGGCCAATATGGCCTTGATTAGTAACAATCCCTTGGCCCCAGATACAGTGCCTGTTTCTCCTCCCATCATTCCCCACAGGGTATGAAGGAGCAAGAAGTCAGCCTCTCCTTCTCACTTAACAGCCATTTCCTGGACACGTCCTGTGTGCCAGGCCTGGTGCCACAGTGCAGTGTGCGCATATACATGTCTACATGTTGTGGGAGGGTCTCAGGCATGGGAGAACTGGCCCAGCCCTCCAGGGTATGGATTCAAGCCCATATTGGGGTTGAGGGCTCAAAACTCAGGCTTTGAGGACAGCTGAGCTGGACCCTGGGTGACCTTAGGCAAGGGAGTCTGGCTCTCTGGGCCTCCGTTTCCTTTTCCATACCACAGGGGCAACATGGTTCTTGAGTACTGTGTGGGGGTAAATGGGATAATGCATGTAGTACCCTACCACAGTGCCTGGTGCATGGAACACCTTTGGAATGGGTCCCTGTTACTGCAACCAGGGGAGAGGGCACATTCTTGTGCTGTGGCAAGACGAACAGTGTAGCCCACCTGTGGCTTAGTGGGACTTTGAAGAAGCAGATCATACTGGAAACAGCTGGATGCTTGTCGGCCTCCCACAGAGGATTGGCCAGGTCCCCCATCTCATCTGTTCCAGATCCCAGGGCCTGGGATGCTCACTAGTATCTATAAAATGAATGAATGAGTGAGTGAATGAGGACGAGGAGAATAGGCTCAGGACAGGGGGTGATGCTCAGGAAAGGGGGTCAGAATGAAGCTGCAGCAGCCAGATGATAGTGTGAGCCCTCAGGGCCTCCAGGCCTTGTCAAAAGTTGTGCTCATCATGACAGACAGCCTCTTCCCATCTTGACTCTCAGGAGGGGCAAGAATTCCAGACAACTTGCCTAGTGGATGAGGAAGAGATGAAGAAACTGCTCCGAGAGCGGGGCCACATGCTGGAGAACCATGTGGAGCGCCTCTGGGCCTACCTCACCATCCAGGAGCTGTTGGCCAAGCGGTAGTCCCCGCAACTGCCCTGAGCCCCCTGCAGGGCCCTGAGCACCCTCAGGTCCCCCCATCCCTGGGAGGAGAAGAGAGAATGGGCAGTTCTGGGCCCTAAGAGTCTTGAAGGGGTCGGAAGTACCTTCTTCCTGCTTTGCTCACGGAGTTAAGATCACCCAGCTGGTCATGGTGTGCACAGGACTCGCTAAGGCCAGGTACCCTGCCGTCTGTCCCACTGAGCTGCCTTGGTGGAGGCCAGTGCCATTCATAGTGGGGCTGCTGGGTTTAAACACTGCTATTTAGTTATCACAGGCTGCAGGGTGGATTTCCTCATCACCCCCATTCAACAGATGAGCCAACTGAGGCCCAGATAGGTGAGACCCCTTGCCCCAGATCTCGCAGCTATTCAATTCCCTACGTATCTCTGAGGCACACCCCACAACCCTGCCAAATCTCTAGGTTTTCTCTGTGGGAGGTCATGTGACCCTGAGGCCCCTGAGGCCATTGAATGGGACTTGGATGTTTGTTGAGTGAGTGAATGAGTGAAGGAAGGGGGGAAGGATGAAGGAACAAACGCAAGTCCATCACCACCTGAGCTGAGGCCTTGGAGTCACCACCTGTCTTGCACACAGGATGAAGTTGGAGGGGCAGGAGAGGGACAACCTGTCATCCCAGATCCTGAAGATGTCACTGGACTATCAGTTCGTGACCCCGCTCACCTCCATGACCATCAGGGGCATGACAGACCAGGATGGGCTGGAGCCCACCATTGACAAGTCCCTGGACGAGGGTACGGGCAGCAGGGGTCTGCGGAGGGGGAGGCCATGGGTCAAAATGCTCCTGGGCCTTAATTCTCTTCAATTTCCTCCCTTCTAGATACTCAGCTCTTGGGTGAGTTTTAACTCTCAGTTTTTTAGTTCTGGGGGCTTTTGGTGGGCAGGGGCCACAGGCTCCAATTCCCAGGCATACAACTTTCCATTCCCACATCTTCCCTGACCCCAGCCCTCGGGCTTTTTCCTTCCCCAGGGGCCCTTCCCACCTCTCCAAAAAATCTACTCTGCCTCCTTCAGGCTTCATGAGCCTTTGCACGGTCAGAACCCCCATCCCTGACCTCCACCAGGCCTCTGCAGCAGTGTGTGTCTGTGAGGAGGGGGGCCACCTGAGGACAGAGCCACATGCCCTGTGGATGGGGCGCTGTGGTAACACTGTGCTCTTTATCCTTTTCTTCTACAGAGATGGTGGGACCCAGAAGGTGTAAGTGGCAGCTGTCCTGGGGACTCGCATCTCCACCCTTCTCTCCTCCTCACCCCGCGGGTCCTCCAGCTGAGTGCTTGGCCCTGACCAGAGCCCCTGGACTATCACTAGCTCTCTTCTCTGCCTCCCTGGGGATCCTTGGGGCAATCGCCCTGATAAGGACTGGCCTCTCGAATCTGGGACCCCGTAGGAGGAAACAGAGGGGATCACTACTCAGGGCCAAACCTGTCCCCCCACATCCTGAGAAGGACTCCAGGGCGTGTGATGCTCTGTACCCCCACCTCCTCCTCCCACTCCTGTGGCCTCAGCCAGCCTCCTCAGCGGGGAGGGCTCAGCAGAGGGACTGGCAGCTCTGGGAAGGCCTGGCCACCAGCCCTCAGGGCCTTCGTTCTTGCCCATAGCATTCATGCTGTCAGCCTCGCAGCCTGCTCCTACCCACCATAGCCCCATCGGTCCACAGGTGCCGGACCTAGTGACAGGTGGTGAGTGCTTGGGAGGGGCTGAGGTTGGCCCTGCCTGGCACCCGCCCCACCTATCCTGGCTCTCTCTGGAAGCTGCCTGGCTGTGTGCTCGCCCCAGCTGGCGCCATCAGCCCAGTGCCCGATCTGATGGGCTCCATGCTGTGTTCCCAGTGGACACGGACCCCCACTTCATCATCCACTTGCCCCAGAGAGATGACGCCCTGTGCTTCAACATCAACGAGGAGCCTGGGGTGATCCTGAGCCTGGTATATGACCCTGACACAGGTATGTGGGTATCATGCCCACTGCTAGACAGGGCAGGGCTGGGCTCCTCCTTCCTCCATGGTCAGCCATGCACAGAATTGTGGCGTGGCCATCATGGCCCCGTGCACCATCTACCTGCCTTCCTCTCACTCCATTCCCCTAGCTGGGGCCTCCACAGGGCCAGCCGCATGGGTGTATGACCTGTATGGGTGCCCAGGACCTACACTTTGAAGGGTTTCATACTTGGCTTAAGACTCTGCTGCCTCAAAATCCTTAACTTTTTTTTTTTTTTTTTTTTTTTTTTTGCGGTACTTGGGGGTTGGACCCAGGCCCTCACACATACTTTTGCAAGTGCTTTGCCTCTAGGCTGTACTCCCAGATCATGTTTTATCTTTTCTCTTGAGACAAGGTCTAGCTAAGTTATGGAGGCTGTCTCTGGCCTCAAACCCTCAATCCTCCTGCCTCTGCCTCTCAAGTCCCTGGGATTATAGGCATGAGCCACTATGCCTGGCTCCTTAACTGTTTTTAAACAAGGGGTCTCTCATTTCCGTCTCATATGAGGCCCTGCAAATTACATGGGGGCTCTGCTCCACTTTCCCCATTCCAGCAGGGCCATCTCCCTCTCTCGGCTCCTTCTCCTCCTCTTGCTCTCTCTCACTACATGCCTATTGAGCCTTGACTTGGGGCTAGGGCGGCAGTGGAAATCAAGGCAGTCCACACCCTCACAGTTTCTGAAAGAGAAAAGGCAATCAGCTGACTGAGTTCTTAGATGATCATTTTGGAGTGTGGGACATACAGCATTGAGAGAGTGAGGATGGGCAGGGGCCCTTGGCTGTTCAGGTCAGTGGAGGCCTCTGGGAAGAGGCCCCAGAAACATATTTCAAAACCTGCCCCTGGGTGAACCTGCTCCTGGGTGAGGGACTGGGGCCACAGGGAAGGGGCAGGACCTAGTCTTGGCCCCAGGGAGGCCAGACCTCCATCAGAGACCAAGGGAGAGCTACTATGGCAGGAGGGGCAGGGAGGGAGGCAGGAAGGAAAAAGAGGTACTCTGTGAGCAGGACCAGTCCTGAAGGCTTCGTGAGAGGTGAGATCCTTAAAGACAGCATGGCATGGCTGGTATGTAGAGGGCCTCCTGGAAAGCAGGCCCTCCCTGACTGGATGGCCTCTCGCTCCTATGCAGGCTTTTCAGTGAATGGGCAGCTCATCGGCTACAAGGCCCAGATCTCTGGACAGAAGGAGGGCACGTACATCGGGCGGCTGGGGATCGCAAACCCTGCAACAAGCTTTCAGCTGGAAGTGACTCCTAAGAACATTACACTGAATCCTGGCTCTGGCGGGCCTGTGTTCTCCTGGAGGGACCAGGCTGTGCTGCTGCAAGAAGGGTAACTAGACCCAGCCTGGGAAGGGAGGAAAGAAGTGTTGTGGCAGGGGTCAAGGCCCAGAGCTCCGACCCCAACTCTGTTGCCCAAGCCTGCAGAGCCCATGTTCCCCGCAGTTGTGTTAAGGGGTGATCCCCATGAGGCCTGTGCAGACAGGTCACCCTCTGTGGATCACCCACCTCCGTTTCTTTTGGTTCCTGGGTATGTACTGGGCCTGGCTGCCTGGATATCTGTGCTACCAGGGCACCCTTGCCCTGAATTCCACTCCATCTTACCAGGTAAAGCCAGTCCCAGGTCCAGCACAAAGGCCACATCTTCTCTGAAGCCTTCCTACTCTCTTGCTCTCCTGAACCCCAGTGTCCTCAGCACTTCCCTTCTGGCACCTGTCTCAGTCTGGCTCATATCATGCTCGCCCCTTCCTTCGCTCACTCATTCAGTCAATAAACACTGCTGAGCACTAGGGCGTGATTCCGAGTAGCAGATCTACAAGAAGAGGTGGGCTGAATCCAGTGGGGAAGACATAGGTGATGAGTGAGAGTGTGAGACACAGTCTCTGTTATTAGACTGGCTAGAGTCTAAGTCCTGGCTCCACAGCTTACCAGCTTAGAAAGTTACTTAACCTCTCTGAGTCCTGGTCCTTACAGGGTCACAGTGAGAACTGGATGATGCAATTTTCTCAGAGGACTTGGCACAGCGTGTAGGCATCATATGCCACAATAGCAACACATGGGAGGGGGCGTGGAGCAAGTAACACCCAACTCCCTGAGGGTGAAGGCCATGGGGAGGGTGATCATAAGAGCTGGGTCCCAGAGGAAGAGGGCAGCTGAATACAGAGGGCTCCAGGGCAGCTGCCCTTGTCCTGACGGCCACCTGGCCCTACAGGATGGTGGTGACTATCAACAAGAGGAAGCTGGTGCTGTCCGTGGATGACAGGGCCACCTTTGAGATTGTCCTGCACCGAACATGGAACGGGAGTGCAGTCCACCAGGACTTCCTGGGCTTCTATGTGCTGGATGGTCACCGGATGTCAGCCCGGACGCATGGGCTGCTGGGTATGGCCAGCCAGGCAGGCAGAGCTGTGGTCTGGGATGGTGAAACCTGTGTGCTGGGTCCTGGGGCACCAAGACAGGCCAATCTCCAGTGTGGCCTCCAAGAGTCAGAGCTCCAAAGATGGGTTGTGCTGATAAGGGTCACGTCCCTCCAAAAGACTGTGATCAAACACGCAGTGAGACAAAAACTAAGTGAGCCTATAAGCTAGTCAGGGAGAGGCCCAGTTAGCTAACAGAAATGTCCAGAGGGTTCCCGGGACCTTGTGGATGGGCAGGGTCATCAGCCACCTTGCTCCTGTGTGACTTTCCTATTGGTCCTGCTCTCCATGGGCACCTGCCCCTCAACCCTCTCTCCCCAACCAGAGCCCTTTGGAATTAGCTAAAAAGACAGGAGGCAGGATCACCGGGGTATACACCTGTGTCTCTATAGCAAGTGAGCTAAGGTGGCCTTTGACACAGAGACTTAGCAGAAACAGTCAAGCCCTTGAAAGAAGTTCAAGCAACTCAATCAGCCCCCAGGGAGTACCTACCAAATACAAGGTGAGAGCGTGACAGTAACTGCTGCCTCCAATGTGCCTTTCCAGGACAATTCTTCCACTCCTTAGATTTTGAAGTGTCTGACCTCCACACGGGCTCTGATCCCACAAAGCTAGATGCTACAATGGTGGTGAAGAACCACCAGCTGACGGTCACCAGGTAGGAGGGATGCTCTCCAGAGCCCTGCCTTTGGCTGCTTTTTGTTTCCTGTCATTGGTTTGGGCTTCCTCCAGGTGTCATGCGGGTGGGGTGAGCTTCCTGGGAGGTGCAACCTTGCCTGGCCTGAAGGGTGACCCCAGCCTGTCCCCAGGGGCGTGCAAAAAGACTACAGCAAGGACCCCCGACATGGGGCAGAGATGTCCTGCTGGTTCATCCACAACAATGGAGCTGGACTGATCGATGGTTTTCACACTGACTACATTGTCCCTGACATCTTCTGAGTCCTCCAGCTGGCCCACCAGTCCTTCCATGGGACCATGGCAGAGGAAGAGGACAGTATCCTGGCTGGCTACACCTTCCTGACCGTGCTGGTTCCTTGCATCAAAGACCCTGTAACTGCCATTAAAGAGAGACTATGTCCAGCCCATAGGGTTTTCAATGGCTAGTTGTTTCAGGAGTGGCTCGCCAGGTCCTACTCCCTAGTCTGTCTTAGTCTGGAAGCTCAGCTGAAAACCTGTCCACCTTGGGTAACCTTGCTCATGTCTAAGGTTACAGTGGCAGAGCTCTCAGCCTCATCGCAACACGCAAGCCCCCACGGCAAACTGACAGACATGTGGGGGCTC